>VZQC01012453.1:21487-42755 GCA_009823505.1 Rhizomys pruinosus | reverse complement strand
GCCTAGTGGTTAAGAGAACCGACTGCTCTAGCAGAGGACCCGGGTTTAATCCCCAGCACCCACATGGCGGCTAAGAACCGTCTGTAACTCCAATTCCAGGAGAACTCCAGTTCCAGGGGATTCCGACACCCTCTTCTGACCTCCGCGGCATTGCACAACACGGGTGCACAAACCTACATGCAGACAGTACATTCATACACATACAAAAATAATAATAAATAAATTTATTTTAAAAAAAAGAAATACTATATTTTATAGCGCTTATTGTGTTCCAGGAGTTCAGGTTATCTCATTTCATCTTTACAATGACCATATGGGTTAGGAAACACTAATTTTCACAGTTCGCATGTGAATAAAACATAGGTACACTAATAATAACTAAATAAAATTAAGTAATTTTTTTGAGACAGGGTCTCACTGTATAGCCCTGATTAGTCTGCAACTTGCTATATAGACCAGTCTGGCTTTGAGCTCAGAGTTCTGCTTCCCTCTGTCTCAAAAATGAATAAATAAAAATTTTAATGTGTAGGCATGTTTTGCCTGCATGCAAATGCATGGTGTCATGTAATGCCTGAGAACCCAGAATGGAGGTCAGGTCCCCTGGAACTGGAGTTAAGAATGGTTGTTAGAAGCCATGTGGGTGCTGAGAACTGAACCCAGGTCCTCTGCGAGAGCAGCAGTGCTCTTGACTACTGAGCCATCTCTCCAGTCCCCGAAATAAATAAATTATTTATTTTTTTGTCTTTTTTGAGACAGGGTCTCCCTGTAGCTCTGGCTGTCCTGGAACTCACTCTGTAGACCAGGTTGGCCTTGATCTCACAGAGATCCCCCTGCCTCTGCCTCCCAAGTGCTAGGCTTAAAGGCATGCACCACCACACCCGGCATAAATTTTAAAACAGAGGTCATCAGTATGTGACAGGCAGGATTCAAGTTTCGTGGTCTATCTCCAGGCACAGATGACTTTCCTTAACTGTTTGCAGTCCTTCAAAGAAGGGTGAGCAGTGAGGTGCTGTGCTGTGGAAGGTCTGGGGAAGGATTATTATGCTAATAACCTTGGGTGGTAATGGATTCCTTATAGAGAATGTGACATTTTAACTGACTTTTCTGTACATGTAATATTCCAACTTCAGGAAGGCACTTCAACCATTAATAAATTTCTAGGTCATAAAAACCATTCATGTTGGGATTTAGAAGCAGGCGGATCTCTGTGAGTTCAAGGCCAACCTAGTCTACATAGAGAGTTCCACAAGAGCTGGGGCTGCAGGGAGACCCTGTCTCAAAAAGACAAAAAAAAAAAAAAAAAAAAAAAAGTTCATCCATGCTGGGTACTATACATGCAGAGAGATATAAAACTCTGAATCTTCTACCATGAGGAAGTTACAAAAGAGTGATATAGTCAGAGTGGCAGGTTATAATGAGGATAGAAGCAGACGACAAACCAGTGACTCATTCCTGTAATACCAGCACCAGGAAAGCTGAGGCAGGATGAGTTTCTGGCTAGCTGAGTTCCATGTAAGCCTGGGCTATGTACTGAGACCCTGTCTCATCCCTCTTCCTCTCAAAAAAAAAAAAAAACTCTTCAAGTTGAAGCTTTTTACTTTGGAAATTTTGTTTGCTTATTTGTTTGTTTGTTTGTTTGTTTTTCATCTTTTTTTTTGAGACAGAGTCTCCCTGTAACTCCAGCTGTCCTGGAACTCACTATGTAGATCAGGGTGGCCTTGAACTCAAAGAGATAAGCCTGCCTCTGCCTCTCAAGTGCTAGGATTAAATGTGTGCACCACCACTATTTTAAGGTAGTGGGGCTTGAACCCAGGACATTGATTATGCTAGGTAGTTGCCCTACCATTGAGCTACATCTTCAGCCTTAAAAGTCAAGGCCGGGCGTGGTGGCGCATGCCTTTAATCCTAGCACTTGGGAGGCAGAGGCAGGCGGATCTTTGTGAGTTCAAGGCCAGCCTGGTTTACAGAGTTGAGTTCCAGGACAGCTGGGGCTACAGGGAGACCCTGTCTCAAAAAGACAAAAAAAAAAAAAAAAGAATTGTCAAGATAGCCTCAAGAAAAGGATTTATTTATTTATTTATTGGTCTTTTGGGGAGAGGGTCTCCCTTTAGTACCAGCTGACCTAGAGCCTGCTATGTAGACCAGGCTGGCCTTGACTCACAGAGATCCACCTGGCTCTGCCTCTGAGTGCTAGGATTTTTGCTAGGACCATGCCTTGCAAAAAAAGGTGTTATTTTTTTATTCTTTTCTGGCCATACTGGGAATTTAAATCTAGGCAAATGCTGTACCATTGAACTATACAGCCCCAGCCTCACCATGCTATTTTAAAGGTTTAGTACCCTTGGTCTTCCAGCCTTGCACATTCCTTTTACTATTAGGCATTGTTATAACAAAATATCTCATGCTAAACTTTGAAATTTATCAGTCTGGGATCTTAAATTTTTTTGTTACATTTGTTTGTTTATGTGAGATGTGTGGATGGGTGTTGTGTGGATGTGCCAGGATATGCCTGTGGAGATCAGAGGACAACCTACAGGAGTTGGCTGTCTACCATGTGGGTCCCAGGGGTTCGATTCAGGCCATCATTTTTGGTGGGAAGCACCTTTACCTGCTGAGCCTTCTCACTGGCCACAGTCTGGCATTTTATTCAAGATTAAGATTCAGGATCAGGGCTGGAGAGATGGCTCAGCAATTAAGACCACTAACTGCTCTTGCAGAGGACCTAGGTTTGATTCCCAGCACCTACATGGTGGCCAACAACCATCTGTAACTCCAGTTCCAGGGAATCCAACACCCTCTTCTGAGGTCCATGGGCATTGCATGGCACAGATGCACTTACATGCATGCAGCCAATACATTTGTACATGTAAAATAAAAATAACTTGGGAGGCAGAGACAGGAGGATCTTTGTGAGTTCAAGGCCAGCCTGGTCTACATAGCGAGTTCCAGGACAGCCGGAGCTACAGGGAGACCCTTTAAATCAATCAATCAATCAATCAATCAATCAAACTTTTAAAAAAGATACAGGATCATATAAGAATTCAGGGACTTTATAAGCATTGCATTGTTTCTTATGATAGGTAACTCAACTAGTTTTGTTTTGTATTTTCCAGACAGGTAGTTCATCAACTACTTTTTTTATATGGAAGTGTATTTCCTGTTCATTTTGTTAGAAAAAAATCTCATTTTGTTTTTCAGGTTCATGGGTGTATGTGTACATCAAGGACAATTGCATGCACTTACAGAGGTACGAACTCAGTACATGTGCTGAAATAATTTCTTGGCCTTTGTTTCAACATTTGTTATTGTGTTTGTTACTTGTGTATGCAGGTTAAATCATGTGCATTTATGTTTATGCCCAAATGGCAATGTTAACAATGCCTTGGGACAATGTCTGTAGCTCGTGGATTTTTATATTGTCTTATAATATTTGGGGTCAGGTGTAAATTGGTTCTTGCTCTCCGGGTTTCTCCCTTCCAAATAAAGGGATGACGTGAGTTGACTGCGGCCTCTTCCTGGGAAAGGGTTGTTATCCTGGTCTGGAATTCCACACTCACTGCTCTAGTTTCTGGATTCTTCTTACTACTTATTAGAATCAGTTTACAAATCTCCATTTTCATTTCATTTCCAGCCTCTGCTGGGCAGATCAGCATGTGATAGCCTTGGAGGACCAAAGAATTCTCTTTAAAAGGCTTTCCAAATTCAGAATACCAAATTAGGAGCTTCAGAATATGCTTGAAAACAGATTCTTCTTGAAAACAGATTCCTGGAATCTAGGTTGAACAGGTCTCCATAGTCCCATTTATGTTTTGTTGAGAACAAGGTCTTTCTTTGTAGCCCAGGCTGGCTTTGAACTGGAATCCCCTCTGCCTCAACCTCCTGAGTGTGTACCACTGCATCACCACATCCACCCCATTTGTATTACTTTTCCCCTAGTCTTTAAAATATTTACATTTTATTTTTGTTTTTTTGTTTTTATTTGTGTGTTTGTGTGTATATACCCACGCAGGCACCGTGGCTTCATGTATATATACCCGCGCAGGCACCGTGGCTTCATGTGTATATACCCGCGCTGGCACCATGGCTTCATGTGTATATACCTGTGCAGGCACCGTGGCTTCATGTGTATATACCTGCGCAGGCACCACGGCTTCATGTGTATATACCCGCGCCGGCACCATGGCTTCATGTGTATATACCTGGGCAGGCACCATAGCTTCATGTGTATATACCCGGGCAGGCACCATGGCTTCATGTGTATATACCTGGGCAGGCACCGTGGCTTCATGTGTATATACCTGGGCAGGCACCATGGCTTCATGTGTATATACTGGGCAGGCACCATGGCTTCATGTGTATATACTGGGCAGGCACCATGGCTTCATGTGTATATACCTGGGCAGGTACCATGGCTTCATGTGTATATACCTGGGCAGGAACCATGGCTTCATGTGGAGGTCAGGTGTGGGAGCTGATTCTTCCCTTCCACTGTGTGGGTTCTGAGCCTGGAGCTTAGGTTATCAGGTTTGTCAGCATGTACCTTTAACCAATGAACCATCTCCTTAGCCCAGTTTTTAAATTTGTATTTTTATTATTGTGTATAAATGATGTATGTGTATATATGTGTGCTTGAATGCCATAGTACATATGTAGAGGTCAGAGGACAACTTTGTGGAGTCATTTCTCTTCCATTTTTACAAGGGTTTCAGAGATTGAGCTCAGGTCATTAGCCTTTTGCAGTAAGTACCTTTACCTTCTGAAGCCATCTCACTGACACACATCTGTATTACTTTCTTTACATTAATTGTGTGTGTATGTGTGTGTACACACCATGACACATATGGAAGTCAGAGAATACTTCGTGGGAGTCAGTTCTCTCTTCTTACCTTATGGGTTCCAAGAATTAAATTCAGGTTATTGGGATTGCTGGCAAATGCCTTTACCCTCTGAGCCATCTTTCTTCAACCCCTCCCTACCCCATCTGTACTCTTTAAAGCTCTCCTAAAGAGAAACAACTCCCAAAAGTCCCCTGACTTTCACATACCTGCTGTGACATGTAGCCCTCTCCTAATAATAAATACAATATATGTATATATTTTTGTCTTTTTGAGACAAAGCTCTCCTTTGGCCTGGCGTGGTGGTGCATGCCTTTAATCCTAGCACTCAAGCAGGCAGATCTCTGTGAGTTTAAGGCCAGCCTGGTCTACAGAGTGAGTTCCAGGACAACTGGGGCTACAGGGAGACCCTGTCTCAAAAAGACCAAAAAAAATAAAAAAAAAAAAAGCTCTCCTTCTAGAATATTTCTCACATGAGAAGTAGGTCTACCTCAAAGTGTGAAGTGAGAAACTTAGGAAGGAAACTTGTTCAACAGAATTTGCAAGAAGAGTATTAACCAATACTCTGTTGGCTTGGTGCCTGGTATTAGTCCTTAATACTTTCTGGAAGAGTCTCCCCTGTGCTGGACTGGATCTCTCTTCAGCCACTGAAAGCATTAGAATGTAGACCGTCAGCCAGGCATCGATGGTTGCGATAGCCACTTATTCGTGATCATTGGGAAAAAATTTAGTGGATTATATTTTCATATACATGCACTTTTCTAGTTTTACATTATAACTATTCATGTAAAATAGCTTTTTAAAAGTCATTTAACAACTTGATATGTTAGTAATGAGAAAAATACTGGCAAACTGGAATTCAAAGAAGGGACTAGTCACTGTGAGTAATACAAGTTTTAATAATCAACATGTATTAAGCAACTATTATAACCCAGGGAGCTGTGCCTAAATTAAGACTTTTCTTTTTTTTTTTTTTTTAGGTGTTTTGAGACAGGGTCTACCTGTAGCTCTGGCTGTCCTGGAACTCGACTCTGTAGACCAGGTCTGGCCTTGAACTCACAGCAAGATTCACCCTCTTCCTTGCATCTGCATCCAAAGTGCTAGGATTAAAGGCGTGCACCACATTCATCTGTAAATAAGACTTTTATATTTCATTCTCTCAGTAAACCAAGCAAGTCACACATTTTTTTTTTGTTTTCTTTTTGGTCTTTTTGGGCAGGGCTCTACATTTTTTTTTTTTTTTTTTTTTTTTGGTTATTTTTGAGACAGGGTCTCGCCTGTAGCCTCCAGCTGTCCGGGACTCACTCTGTAGACCACCACAAGGCTGGTCTTGAGTTCACAAAGATCCGCCTGTGCCTCTGCCTCCCAAGTGCCTAGGATTAAAGGTCGTGCGCCACCATTTACATGCCCAGTGGGTCCTCCCACAATTTTATCAGCACATTTGTCCCAAGTTTAAATTGATTCTTGCCGAGGGGTGGGGTGGCAACACCTTAAATCCCAGCAACTGTGGAGGCATAGGCGACCATCTCTGTGAAGATCAAAAAGGCAGGCCTGGGTGTACTTGTGAGTTCTATTCCACAGCTGGGGCCTACAGGGAGACCACGTAATGAAAAGAAGAAAGAGAGGAGAGAGAGAGAGAGAGAGAGAGAGAGAGAAGAGAAGAAGAGAAGAGAAGAGAGAGAGCAAGAAGAGAAGAGAAGAGAGAGAGAGAAAGAGAGGAGAGAGGAGAGAAAAGAGATGGGAGAAAGAGCAGAAAAGAAAAAAGAAAAGAAAAGGAAGAAGCTCGACGGAGGAAAGAAAGGATTAGGAAGGATGAGAAAGGAATAAGGAAGATAAGGAGGAAGGGAGGGAATGGAAGACGAATGGGGGGATGGGAAGGAAAGACAGTAGGAAGGAAGGAAGGATAGGAAGGAAGTGAGGAAGGAAGAACGTAAGAGAAGAGATGAGGAGGGTAAAGGAAGGAAAGGAAGAAGGAAAACAGGATAAGAAAGAAAAGGGTGCTTTGGGGAGGTAAGAACAAGTCAGCAATAGAGTCCCAGAAGGCTAACTGGCCCAGTCCAGCCTATAATCTACTTTGGGGATTCCCAAGAAGGATTCAACGTGAGTTTAAGGTTAGCCTGGACAGCATAGTTTAAGACTAGCCTGGGCTGTAGTATAACACTGCCTCAGAAATAAAACAAGAACAAGAGCAAACCATTAAAGTTCAAAGCTGCCATCAAGTTTATAAGATGTGCTTAATTGTTCTAACTTTTGAACACCTTTCATGTTAGTTGCTTTCAGCGAGTTGGTCTGGTTGTGTCTTCCGGAAAAGAGGGTTTTTGTTAGACCGTAGAGTATGGGTGGACCGAGGTTGTGATGGAAGGAGTATCACATGAGAAAGTGTGCCATGTTGGGTAGAATGGCAACTAACATCGCCTTTAACCTCATGCAACTCCGGCGAGCGGTGGGTTAGGAGTCCCAGATTCTTCCAGTTCAAGGCCAACCTTAGGGACATCATCGTCGTGCTGTCATTCAAAGTAGAATCACGCGCACTGTCACCAGAATGCAAAGCGAATTAGGATGAACGCCAGAAGACGCCCTGTCTTCTTTCCATCCCAAAAATAAATAGTTCAATAAATAAAAAGAGGAAGTAAAAGATCACACACTTTCTGAAGTAGCATGTGACTTCTACCTTCTTCCTCTTCAATATCTGGATATTACTTTTTTTTAAAAAACAGTATGCATTCTTGGATGTCCTCAGGCCTTAGCACAGAATTTTTTACCAAAGCATTAGGAAACCGTAGCTGAGGGAGCTGCCAAAGGAGGCACAAAGAAGGCTCCTGCATTAAAAAATCCTATCCTAAGGGAGAACCAGGACCTTTAATCGACACAGGACTTGTGGACGGCAAGAGGCAGGCAGATCTCCTGTTGCAGTTGTCTTGAAAGGGCCCATCCTGGTCTACATAGTTTGAGGAAATTCCCAGGACAGACACTGTGGAGCAATCATGGTGATATACCTCTGTCTCTGACAAATAAATGAGTTATAAGAAGAAAGAAAGTAAATAGATAATTTGTAAAGTAAATGGAGAGTTAGATATAGAATTTATAAGTTAAAATTTAATTTGTAAAGAATATATATTAATGTCTAAGAGAATAAGAGTAAAGATCAAATGTGCAGTCTTAGCAAAGTGCGAAGGGCAATGGGGTGACCAGAGAAGGAAAGAGAAGGAAGGAAGGAAGGCAAGTGGTGGAGGAGGAAAAAGGGAAATGTCAGGACAGGGGAGAGGTCAGGAGAGAAAGGGGTCTAGCGGAAGAAGGTGTAGTCCCAACGAAAGAAGGCACGATGGAGTGTAGACAAGAAGCAAAAGCTAGGAAAGAAAGGGAGAGAGTATACGAGAGAGAACAAAGGAACGAACACGATACGGAGAAAGAAAGAGAGAAGACGGAAGAAAGACAAATGGAATGAAAGAGGGTGCAGAAAGAAGGAGAGCAGAAAAAGGATAAGAAGAGGAAAACACGAAATGAGAGGAAGTCCGAGCTATGAAGGAGCGAGGAAAGGAAGGGAAGGAAGGAAGGGCACAGGTAGGAAGGAGGGAGAGGAAGCGAAGGAAGGAGATCCTTATAGTCGGGAAAAAAGGAATTATCGACCAGAAGCCTATATACGGCCATGAAGAAGGATAGCACGGCTACCGAGCAGAATTCTATTGAGTTTGAAGGCCAGCCAGATCCTAACAATACCGTGAGAGTTCCAGTCCCAGTGATCACATGGTTTGTAACGACTGTACGCTATAAAAAAGTACGTACACCTTGGTTTGTTAGAAAGTAAGACATAACCCAAAGGGAGGAGAAAAAAAGACAGAAGGAGAAAAGGGAAGGGAGGGATTGGCGAAACGAAGAGGCAATCAATCCCCATGGCCGACAAGACAGGTAGATAGCTTCGAGGGGAGATTGCTTAAAGTGATATTGAGACGTGATCGGTGTGACTAAAGGCTCTGAACGTTATAATGCTGGTCAAAACAGGAAATAACCAGAACACTCAACAACTAGAGTTAAAGAACCTACACCGAACCCACTTCGAAATTGTATCCGGCAAATAAGTATTCAGGCACCATGCTATCCTGCCTAAAGAGCTACCCCCCCAAGCATATCCCTGAAAGTGAGATGGGAGGAGAGACAGGAGCGTCCTGAGGGAAGCCTTAAAACCAGAAAGAAGAAACCCGCTTACTCTCAAACAAAGCGTGAACAGGCCAGAACTATACCTGAAGTTGTCTCTGACAGCCCCCCTACAAAGCCGTGACAAGGGGAAATGGAAACAAGATCATGTGAACTTGTTAGAATGGCGGAGAAGGATGCACGGCTCTTGGTGTGCACACCTGTTGTCTCGCTCAAAGCTCCGAACCATAGTGTCACAGAGATAGGCATACCTCTTATCATCGTCTGGGGTGACACGACATGGCGTTCTGGTTCTGTGGGCATAGTCTCACTGGTCCTCTTGTGCTGAGCTCTCCGGTTAGACCGCTACTGTGAGCTTTCCCTCTGCTCCAGCTCTATGCGTGGATGGTTTTGGGCTTTATTTTTGTTGTCTGTACTGTTGTGCTAGCTGTGCGTAAGGCCCATGAGAACCGGAGAAGCACAGCACTGATGCCCAGGCTGGAGGCAGGAAGGAGGTCGGAGAGCTCCTTCCACAGCTCCAAGATTTGGGTGTTGGCCAGCACCAAGCTGTAACTCTGCACTGAACTTCCTCCCTAGGGGCCGAGACCTCATGAACCTTTAAATGCTTGCTGAATTCTATAACATAAATAAAATTTGGTCTATAAAATAAAAGAGCAAAACTTGTCCTAAGGTAAGAGCCAAGGTTTTCTTTTTACATTATTTTTCTTTTATTTGTTTTATAGCAACAGAAGAAGCGACATAATTTCTCAGATGCAAGAGATTTGGTGGAGAATACATTTTCAGCTGTTTAAAAGTGTCTGCAGAAAATGTGGTTAATGAACGCATGGCCATAGTCCCAATGTCGATGCGCCATTGTGCATGAGAAGGTGCCAAAAGAAATGGAGTTATAGTGAGAACACCAGCAGCTTGGTTTCAATTTTCTTCTAGAACCTAGCTCACTATCATGGGGTGCTGGAGGTTTGTGCAATAACCCCAAGGGTCTTCTGTAAGACAATCCAGTACTGCATTAAACCTCAACTGAAGCAGTTCCCAGGGGGCACTAACTTCTGCATATACCCGAGCCCACCACCTCTGACCCCCCAAACCAGGTTTCTTGCAAGGCAATTGTATTGATAACTGATTGGGGTCAGCCACTTTTGCCTCCTTTCTACAAACATACATTTACAAAGTGGAGTACCAAAATTGAGAGTTAAATGAATAGAAAATAAAATCCGTAAGTTTAAAAGAAAGGTTTCAGTAAGGCAAGAGTCTCTGTGTCTGATCGGGGAGGCAAGTGCTCTTGAGGAGTAATTGGGTGTCATTAATGGAAACAATAACACGTTAGTGAAGTCAATAATGGGATTAATGCTAAGGAGAATCTTCCTTTGAGTCCCACAGTTACCGGAAGCCAAGAACATACAATATCCTCAAGATTGGACAAAATCATATTCTTGATGAAATTAAGGCGAAGTCAGTTAATTGAGTTGCTAGAGGTTTTGAGGTTTTGGCAGAGGGAGAGTCACCCACAGCTAAATCTGAAAAGTGCAAGACACCTTAGGAGAAAACGAGTGCCATCCACAATATTATTTTTGTCTTGATGATGTTCATT
This sequence comes from Rhizomys pruinosus, assembly GCA_009823505.1. NCBI lineage: Eukaryota > Metazoa > Chordata > Mammalia > Rodentia > Spalacidae > Rhizomys > Rhizomys pruinosus. The sequence continues at coordinate 32,180 of VZQC01012453.1, read as the reverse complement.
TATTTTCAGTTCTCACACCTGTTCGAACATTTTGTTGAGGCTGGGGTTTTTTTTGTGTTTTTGTTTTGTTTTTAGAACAAACCCATAATCATTAGCAGATATATGATACTAAGACAAATGTTTCTTAGTTTTGGCACTAAGTGAAAGTGGCTCGAGACAGTCGTAAAGGTGCCTATGCTGCCGAAGCAGAGCCTGGGGTACCTGAGGAAGGCATCAGCCTTTAGGCCGGCTGGCATGAGAGTGTGGGTTGTTTGTTTTGTTTGTTTGTTTGTTATAAATTCCCATATGCTACCTCACCCTCTTTCCTACTGTATCCCACCACGTGCCTTTCCGTTACAGTAGTTAACTTTGGGAAATTTTTGTTTGTGTGGGTTGTTGTGTGTTGCTTCTGAGTTGGTTTTGTCAGACTTATAAGAAGCCTTATGTAACCAGTGAGCTTACAATGAAAGGAAACTCTATGGGTTCAGTGACAAAATTCATGAATTATTTATAAAAATGAGCAGCCAGACCCTGATTCCAGTTTCTTGGTGTGCTGTGATATTGCCAGTTGTTGTCTCTTTCTTTCCTTGTTCGTTTGTCTAACTCAGTACAAAAGTAGTTTCTTCTGTCCTATATGTTGCTATGAGTTGGTTGCAAAATTGCCTTCTGCTACTCTGCATTGGGTTAACTTTGGCAACAGAAGCATACAAGTGTGTGGCAGTTCTGAGGAGGCCATTATTACCCAAGAATAAAGTCTGCTAAGAATAGCCTTACCTAAGAGTCTTTACTAAGAGGTCTGTGTGATTCGGAACTCTGTAAAGGACTTCTAAACAGGATAGGGAAAAATGTCAAAATGTGATTCAATTATGGAGGAAGGTTGGGGATAGTAACTCAGTGGTAAGAATACTTGCTAGCCTGCATGAGTTTGATCCCTAGTATTGCCCAAAACAAACAAATTACAGCTGGGCATGTGGGGCATGCCTTTAAATCCCAGCGCTCAGAAGGCAGAGGCAGGCAGATCTCTGTGAGATTCAATGAGGACAGTCTTGGTCTAAACATGCTGAGTTCGCAGGTGAGCAGCTGGGGGTTACAGGGAGACCCTGTCATCAAAACAGAGCAAAAAAAAAAAAAAAATAAGAAGAGAAGAACTTCACTTGTACGACCGTCACATAACCACTTTGAATTTGAATGGGTACCTTGCTAGGCTTGGGTTTAGGATATAAAAAGACAACTGTTAAGCTGGCAAATGGATGGAAATCCATGCCGTAATCATGGGGCACTGTAAGCACAAAAGATTTTGACTGTGGAGCTGGGAGAGGAAGAGACGAAGAAAGAAAATATTTTAATTATTAATTAATTTAACTTATTGTTTATTTGTCTGTTGAGTGTGTGTTGTGTGTGTGTTGCAGGTCTTCAAACAGGAGTTTCCAAAAGAGGGGCAGATGTGTTGGATATGGAAAACAACGAACACATCTCCTGGGGAGTCAGTCCATGCTTTCCACCTTGTGGGTCTTGGGGACCAGACTCAGTCAGTTTTGGCATCCGTCCTCTTTACCACTGAGCTATCTCACTGGCCCTGCTTGTGATTTTTCTCAGTCCAGGTATTCAGAAGCCCTTTGTTGGGTCTTTGATCCCTTCCTGCCAGCCAATACACCCCTGGTTTTAGGCATGTGCTGCAGGCCTTGGAATATCTTTACTGATTCTCTCACCTATTCTCTAAACTGTGTCAAGTACCAGGTTCTCCAATGGAGCTTTGCCTCCTGGATAGTACCTGTAATAATGCCCTGTGTGGCTAGGCTGATAGTACCTGTAATAATGCCCTGTGTGGCTAGGCCTGTAATTAATATATTAGTTTGGAATAGTTACCTTGTAATAATGCCTGTGTGAGCCAGCGTGGTGGCTCCATGCCTTTAATAATCCTAGCATTGGGAGGCAAAGGCAGGCAGATCTTTTGTGAGTTCAAGGCCAGCCCTGGTCTAACAGAAAAAATGAGTTCAGGCCAGCTGGGGCCTACAGGGAGACCCTATCGCTTGAAAAGAACCAAAAAAAAAAAGGGGGGGGGGGGCTGGAGGGATGGCCTAAAGGTTAAGAGAGCCGCGCCGACGCACTCTTAATCAGGATACCCCGGGTTCAATCCCCAAGAGCACCCACATGGGCGGCTGAGAACTGTCTTTAAAAAAAAAAAAAAAAAAAAATCCAGTTCCAGGGGAATCCGACCACCGCTTCTGTTCTGACCTAGTAAAGGCATTGCAGACAACACAATGGGTGCAAACAATGTCAATACCAAACCTATCATGCAGACAGTACAATTCATACACATAAAATAAGTAAAAATTTAAAAAAAATACATGCCTCTGTGTGGCTAGGCCTGTAAAATATATATATATATGATAGTAGGATTTTTTTTTTTTTTGAAGGGAGTAGAAACCCGCTGGGTCCAAAATAGACCAATATAAAACAGATAGATAGATAGATAAAAAAAAAAAAAAAAAAAAAAAAAAAAAAAAAAAAAAAAAAAAAATATATATTTGGTCTTTTTGAGACAGGGTCCCTGTAGCCGCAGCTGTCCTGGTACTCACTACTCTCGCTCTATACAGAACCAGGCTGGCCTGAACTCCACAGAGATGCCACCTTTGCCTCTGCCATCCTGAGTGCTGAGGGATTAAAGGTATGCAACTCATACCACCAGCGTTGACCTGGCCTTCAATTTGTTTTAATTTTAAAATAATCTTTTATTCACAACCCGGGCGTGGTGCCGCATGCCTTTTAATTCTAGGACTATGGGAGGCAGAGGCAGGCAGATCTTTGTGAGTTCAAGGCCGGCCTGGTCTGCAGAGTGAGTTTCCAGGCCAGCTGGGCTAACAAAGGGGACCCTGTTTTTTTCTCAAAAGACCAAAAAAAAAATGAAGAGAAAAAAAAAAAAAAAAAAAAAAAAAAATGTTGTGTGTGTGTGTGTGTGTGTGTTCAAATATGGGTCTTGAGAATTTCTTATATTGATCATTTTACTTAACCGCCCAGAGCTCGCCCTAACTCCTCCAAGTTTACCGCCCCATTGTTCCTCACTATCCTTCATTGGCCTCAATTTTTTCTCACCACTGGTTTTTATTTTTATTACTTTTACAAGTGTTTTGATCGCTGGTATATTTATCAGTGTGCGTAGTGCCCAAAAAAGCCAGAAAAGATCGGAGCCCAATGTGGGTCGGTCGGGAGTTGAACCTTGAGTTCCCTCTGGTAGAACAGCAAGTACTCTTAAGGCACCTCTCAGCACCCCCACCCTTTAAATAACCATACACTCCTAAGAGTGGGGCCATCCACTGGGGCCTTTCCAAGGGACCTCAACCCTTAAAAAACAAAAATTGGTGGTGCACACCTTTAATCCCATTTGGAGGCAGATGCAAGCAATCTCTGTGAGTTAAGGCCAGCCTGGTCTACATAGTGAGCTCGGCAGCGGGGCTTAGACAGTACACAAACAAACAAACAACCCACAAACTTCTCTGCCTTTCCCCAGAAGCCAAGTCAAACTGTCAATAGCTTATCCAGTTAAGGGCTCAGGTCCTCAATGGGCTCCTCCCTAAACTCCATGAGAATATTGAGCAGCTTGACATCTGGTAACAGGTCCCTTGTAAGCAGCGCAACCCCAGCCTGCTTGAGTTCATAGTGCCGGCAGTCCAGAGATGTGGATTGCCTGGTCACTCACATATGTCCAGAAGATATTGTTTTGCTCCAGTCCTCACGGACCTCTGTGTCTTCTGTAAGGTCCCTAACTAAGCCTTTCTGTGTGTGCAGGCACCACATTGATGTCAGAAGAGAGCATTGGGTCTCCTGCGCTGGAGTTACAGGCAGTGAGGAGCCTCTTGATGTGGGTGGTGGGAACCAAAACCTCCAGTCTCGCTAAACAACGTGAGCCACTTTCTTCAGCCTCTGCTTCCATTTACTTAAGTGCATTTCTATTTGTTCATTCAAATATCATTTTGTTCATTGAAGCTGTGGCCCGGAGTTCTTAACACCCGTAATCTGAACATATTTAGGAGATCTGAGCGCCCAGAGGATTTGCAAATGTCCACACCATCAATACAATAAGACACTTGTACCACTCCTTGTGCCTATTAGACTGTTGAGAGAATGGACCCCAGGAAATTGAAGTTTCCCCCAGTTCACATGCTATGAGAGGAAAAGCTGGAAACCTAAAGCTACCAGATGAGAAACTTGTTTCCCAGGAAAAGATTGAAACCCAGTGCTGACTCAGAAGACATACCTTGTAGAGAGCAGGCTGAAGCCGAGACATGATTGTGTCAGTGGATGGGTGGGCCGAACTGCTATCAGTAGTTAGCTTAGGTATCTTCGAACTACTGAATACTCTTGGTCTTCTATTATAAACATAAACCTCTATAGTTAGGGACCCCAGGGACTTGAGGAAGTATGATGTGTCTTTAGATCTTTTGTTCCTCTTCCCAGTAATGGTCACATTGAATGTCTCCTGCTTTTCACTGTTTTATTGGCCTTTTAAGGACTGGTGGCCAGTCCTAGGTTGTTACTGTTGCCAGGGCCCAGGCTTTGACCCTAACAGCTCTGGTAACAAGAATACTGAGTCCTGCAGGCCAAGCCTGGGTCTATAAAGAATTCCAAGTCAGCCTGGGCTATAGAGCAGAGAACCCTGTTTTCAAGACAAAGTCTTTAAAAATATATTATTCATTTCCCTGGACATTGGGTTTAGAAAGTTCAGAAACACCTGAACCCTACCATCAAAGTTATAGTACAGTGTGATTAGCACAAGCAGAAATAGGACTAGGATACAAAAGTAGCAGGAAGTGCTTCCAAAAATAAGAGGCTTTGGTTGATTCAGAAGGATGAATGCAAATATCACAGCTGTGGCAGGGAATAAGTGTATTCTGGATAGTAGCTAAGCACGGAGACAGCAGAGAGAACCTCACTGTGCTAGGAAAGGCTTTTATTTTGTAGCTAGAACCAATGCTTCTCTTTCTTTTTTGACTCAGCTCAAGCAGGTCCCGGTGAACCTCCTGGGGGGGAGGCTGTACTGTGGCAAACAGGCCTTGGCGGCTGTACACGCACACTGGCTGTGGATCCTCTCTGGCTGAGAACAGGAGGCTCCTTTGGAGCATAGGCCTCCCACGGGGCGTTCTTGGGATGCATGTCCTGGAATTACCCAGGCCTGTAACAAAGCTTTCTTTGCTACTTTAAAGCAAGCCAGCAGGATGGGATGTCTGCTCGCCTTTGTGCTTAGAGTGGACCAACAAGCTCACAGTGGCTAGCACAAAGGCATTGTCAGGCCACAGTAAAAAGTAGGCCTGGACCCAGGCCCTTCTCTTTAGAAGACCCATCCAAAGAGCAGGGATCCAGCAAGCCTGGATTTGGCTATTTGACATTGATAGTAGTTTCTGACTTACTGACGACACAGTAAGTCAGATCAGATTCTGGGTTCTTATCTCTTGCAGCTTTGAACATCTTAATTTGAAGATCTCTGAGTTGACTTTGGTTCTTTTTCCTGTCAGGTCTCAATTCTATCTATAGCGGCAGTCACCCTGCGTGCTTTGTGAACACTCGCTGCCTGCAGCACCGAAGTTCCTTTTTCAGAAGATGTCACTCTGGGAAGTGAATTTCAGAAATGAGCGAGTAAAGAGATTGGGGTTTATTAAAATGAATTGGCATCAAGACTTTATAGCCTGGGGGTTAATAAAAAGTCAGGTAAAGGACAGGTGGCGCCAAGGGTATTTTGGTAGGCATGTGGTGTGTGTGTGTGGTGTGTGTGTGTGTGTGTGTGTGGTGTCTTGTGCTGAGNTACAGGGAGACCCTGATCCTCATAAAAGACCCAAAAAAAAAAAAAAAAAAAAAAAAAAAAGCTCTCCTTCAGACATATTCACATTGAGAAGCTACGGTACCAAAGGGAAGTGTGAAGTGAAGAAACTTAGGAAGGAAACTTGTTCAACAGAATTTGCAAGAAGAGTATTAACCAATACTCTGTTGGCTTGGTGCCTGGTATTAGTCCTTAATACTTTCTGGAAGAGTCTCCCCTGTGCTGGACTGGATCTCTCTTCAGCCACTGAAAGCATTAGAATGTAGACCGTCAGCCAGGCATGGTGTTGCATGCATTTATTTCGTGTTCATTTGGGAAAATTTAGTGGAGTTATATTTTTCATATACATGCACTTTCTGTTACATTATAATTCATTAAAAAGCTTTTTAAAAGTTTAACAACTTGAATGTTAGTATGAGAAAAATACTGGCAAACTGGAATTCAAAGAAGGGACTAGTCACTGTGAGTAATACAAGTTTTAATAATCAACATGTATTAAGCAACTATATAACCTCAGGACTGTCTATAATAAAACTTTTTTTTTTTTTTTTTTTTTGTGTTTTCTGAGAACAGGGTCGTCCTGTACTCTGGCTTTGAACTCACTCTTGTAGACCAGGCTGGCTTTGAACTGCAAAGATTCACCCTCCCTTGTGGCCTCCAATGCATAGAATTAAAGGCATACGATGAAGGGCACCACATTCTTCATGAAATGACTTTATATTTCATTCTCTTTCAGAACCAAGCTAAGTCACACATTTTATTTTTTTTTTTTTTTGGTCTTTTTGAGTCAGGGTACATCTACATTTTTTTTTTTTTTTTTTTGGTCTTTTGAGCAACAGGGTCTCCCTTTCACCCCCAGCTGTCCTGGAATTCACTCTGTAGACCAGGCTGGCCTTGAACTCACAAGATCCGCCCCATTGCTCTGGCCTCCCAAGTGCTAGGATTAAAGGCGTGCCACCCACATGCCAGCTGGGCTCCACATTTATCAGCCAACATTCTGTACCCATCTTAAAATTAGATTCTATGCCAGGGGTTGATGGCACACACCTTTAAAATGCCCTATCACTTGTTCGTGATGGCATAGGGTCCAGCCAGATACTGCCTTTGTAGAGGAATCATAGGCCAGCCTGGTGTTTACTGTGGTGTAATGTCTACACCAGTGCTCTGGCGCTCTGCTACAGGGAGACCCCGTAAGAAAGAAGAAAGAGAGAGAGATGAGCATGGACTAGGACTCGAGCGAGAAGAGGAGACCAAATTGGAGTAGAGCCACGGTGGAGAGAAGAGCAGAATATGAGACGAATGAGCATAGAGACTGAGGAGAGAGAAGATGAAGAGGAGGGCGAGAGGCGAGAAAAAGTAAGCGAGAGAAAGACGACGAGAAATAGAAAAAAGAAAGAAACAGGAAGGAAACGGAAGGAAGGGGAAGGAAAGGACACGAAAGGAAGGATAAAAAATAGAACGAAGGATAAAAAAGAAGGAGAGGGAGGTGGTCAACGCGAGAGGGCCTGCCTACTGAGGGAGAGGAAGGAAGCACAGGAAGGAGGAAGGACAGGAAGAGAAGGAAGGACAGGAAGGAGGAAGGAGGAAGGAAAGCGAAGGACCAGGTACCAGCAAATAACAAGGAACGAAGATATAGAATAAGCGGGTTGGCTTGGGCTGAAGTGGTAGAGACAATCAGGATAGATTCGCCAGAAGGCTAATCTGGCCAGCCAGCCTAAATCTACTTGGGGATCCAACCAATAAAGGATCGAAAAGTAGGCAGTTTAGAGTTTAGGCCTGTACAGGCCATATTTTAAGACTAGCCTGGCTGTAGGCATGATTAAACACTGCCTTAGAAATAAAACAAAAGAACAAAGCAAAACCATTAAAGTAGCTGCCATCAGTTTATAAGTTGCATGTTTTTATACCCAGGGTGGTTGAGTGTAAGGTAGAGTGGATGTGAGAGACAGAAAAGTATGTGGTGGCACACGCCTATAAACCCAGCATTTGAGAGGCAGAAACACAAAGAGCTCTGTGAGTTCAAGAACATAGTTAAAGCCTGGTCTGCATATTGAATTATAGACCAGCTGGGGCTAAAAAAAAAAAAAAACTCAAAAATACCAAAAAAAAAGTAGAAAGCACACATCTGAAGATGTGCCTTCTCTTTGCTTTTTGTAAAAAACATACTTCTGTCATTGACCTGCAGCCTCCAGATGCCACTGTGGCATTTCCTGAAAACGCCTCTGGCTGCCTTTGGAAGACGATTCATTTTTACGTGACATTTGTTTTTTTTTTTAATTTTTTATTTATTTCTGTATATGTATCAATGTACTGTCTGCATGCAGGTCTGTGCACCCGTGTCGTGCAATGCAGCGGAGGTCAGAAGAGGGTCTCGGATTCCCCTGGAGCTGGAGTTCTCCTGGAATTGGAGTTTCAGACAGCTCTCGGCCGCCATGTGGGTGCTGGGGATCGAACCTGGGTCCTCTGTAAGAGCGGTCGGCGCTCTTAACCGCTAGGCCATCTCTCCATTTGTATGCTTACTAAAAATCTACCTGTTGTACCAGTAGCTCCAGAGGGCAGAAGAAGGCGTTGGATCCTCCTGGAACTGGAATTATAGACTGCTGTTAGCTGCCAGGAAAATAACCACAATGTATCGACCTCTCCAAAAGTTCAGTTCCAGCTACCGCCTAAGCTTGAAGGGGAAGGAGCCTGTGTCCCCTTGTCTCTCTGACTCCCCTTTCACCGGATGGGCACTTATCGTCTTGGGTGTGCTGGCTCTGGTTCTGGGAATAGTTCTCCTGGCTTGTTGCTGCTCTCGCCCTGTGGCTTCCTCTGCTCCAGTCTCCTTGATGGTTTTGGGCTTTATTTTTGTTGTCTGTACTGTTGTGCTAGCTGTGCGTAAGGCCCATGAGAACCGGAGAAGCACAGCACTGATGCCCAGGCTGGAGGCAGGAAGGAGGTCGGAGAGCTCCTTCCACAGCTCCAAGATTTGGGTGTTGGCCAGCACCAAGCTGTAACTCTGCACTGAACTTCCTCCCTAGGCCCTCTGAACTTTTAAATCTTCTGAGTTCTAAAATAAATAAAATTTGTCTTAAAAAAAAACAAAACTTCCTAAGTAAGGCAACAAAGAAGGACAAATTCTCATGAAGAGTTTGGGAAATTCCCTTAAGAGTGAAGAGCCAGGGGCTTGAGAGATGGCACAGTGGTTAAAAGCACTGGTTCAATTCTCAGCACCCACATGGCGGCTGACAATGGCCATAACTCCAGTTCCAGGGGATCTGAAACCCACTCTGACCCCTGCAGGCATTATGTAACATGGGTGCACTTTACACATAAAAATAAAAATAATAAATAAAATTGTGTTTAAAAAGAGTGCAGAGTCTGTGTCTAGATTGGGGATTTGAAGAATGGGTTGAACGTATGGTTATGGGATCCCAAGTGACAAATTCTCTTTGGTCAAAGGAGTCAGTTAATGAGTTGCTTAGAGGTTTGAGGTTTGGAGAGGGAGAGTCACCCACCTAATTCTGAAAGTGCACAATACTTCTTTGCCTTGATGATGTTATTCTGTTTTTTTGTTTTGTTTTGTTTTTAGAACAAACCCATCTCATTTGAGCAGATATTTGATACTGAAAGAAATGTTCTTAGTTTTGGCCTAGTGAAGTGGCTCAGCAGGTAAAGGTGCTTGCTGCCAAGCCTGGGTACCTGAGGAAGAGATCAGCCCTTTAGGCCGGCTGGGGCAGAGAGTTGTGGGTTGTTTGTTTGTTTGTTTGTTTGTTTGTTTGTTTAAATTCCCATAGCTACCATCCTCCTCTTTCCCTATTGTATCCCACCACGTGCCTTTCCGTTACAGTAGTTAACTTTGGGAAATTTTTGTTTGTGTGGGTTGTTGTGTGTTGCTTCTGAGTTGGTTTTGTCAGACTTATAAGAAGCCTTATGTAACCAGTGAGCTTACAATGAAAGGAAACTCTATGGGTTCAGTGACAAAATTCATGAATTATTTATAAAAATGAGCAGCCAGACCCTGATTCCAGTTTCTTGGTGTGCTGTGATATTGCCAGTTGTTGTCTCTTTCTTTCCTTGTTTTTGTGTAACTCAGTACAAAGTATTCTTCTGTCCTAATTTGCTTTGAGTTGGTTGCAAAATTGCCTTCTGCTACTCTGCATTGGGTTAACTTTGGCAACAGAAGCATACAAGTGTGTGGCAGTTCTGAGGAGGCCATTATTACCCAAGAATAAAGTCTGCTAAGAATAGCCTTACCTAAGAGTCTTTACTAAGAGGTCTGTGTGATTCGGAACTCTGTAAAGGACTAACAAGGATAGGGAAAATGTCAAAATGTGATTTCCAAATTATGAGGAAGGGTTGGGGATGTAACTCAGTGGTAGAATACTTGCCTAGCCTGCATGAGTTTGATCCCTAGTATTGCCCAAAACAAACAAATTACAGCTGGGCATGGTGGGGCATGCCTTTAATCCCAGCGCTCAGAGGCAGAGGCAGGCAGATCTCTGTGAGTTCAAGGACAGTCTGGTCTACATGCTGAGTTCCAGGCCAGCTGGGGTTACAGGGAGACCCTGTCTCAAAACAGACAAAAAAAAAAAAAAAAAGTAAGAGAAAGACTTCACTTGTCACATAACCACTTTGAATTTGAATGGGTACCTTGCTAGGCTTGGGTTTAGGATATAAAAAGACAACTGTTAAGCTGGACATGGTAGGATCCACCTGTAATCATGGCACTGTAGCACAAAGATTTTGACTGTGAGCCTGGGAGAAGAGAGAAGAAAGAAATATTTTAATTAATTAATTAATTAATTAATTGTTTATTTGTGTGTGTGTGTGTGTGTGTGTGTGTTGCAGGTGCTCACAGAGGCCAAAAGAGGGCAGATGTGTGGATATGGAAAACAACTGAACAACTCCTGGGAGTCAGTC
>VZQC01012453.1:0-20431 GCA_009823505.1 Rhizomys pruinosus | reverse complement strand
AGATCCACCTGCCTCTGCCTCCTGAGTGCTAGGATTAAAGGTGTGCACCACCACACCTGGCCTTCAGTTTGTTTTTATTTTAAAATATATCTTTATTCACCCGGGCGTGGTGCCGCATGCCTTTAATTCTAGCACTTGGGAGGCAGAGGCAGGCGGATCTTTGTGAGTTCAAGGCCGGCCTGGTCTGCAGAGTGAGTTCCAGGCCAGCTGGGGCTACAGGGAGACCCTGTCTCAAAAAGACCCAAAAAAAAAAATATATATATATATATATGTGTGTGTGTGTGTGTGTGTGTGTGTGTGTGTGTGTTCATTCTTTGAGAATTTCTTATTTTGATCATATTTACTACCCGCCCAGAGCTCTGCCTAACTCCTCCAAGATTTACCCCCATTTTCCTCTCCTATCTTCATGGCCTCATTTTTCCCCTGGTTTTTTATTTATTTTTACTTTTACAAGTGTTTTGATCGCTGGTATATTTATCAGTGTGCGTAGTGCCCAAAAAAGCCAGAAGAGGATGACGGAGCCTCATGTGGGTGGTGGGAGTTGAACCTGAGTCCCCTGAAGAACAGCAAGTACTCTTAAGGCACCTCTCAGCACCCCCACCCTTTAAATAACCATACACTCCTAAGAGTGGGGCCATCCACTGGGCCTTCCAGGGACCTCACCCTTAAAAAAAAAAATTTGGTGGTGCACACCTTTAATCCCAACATTTGGGGGCAGATGCAAGCAATCTCTGTGAGTTCAAGGCCAGCCTGGTCTACATAGTGAGCTCAGGCCAGCTGGGGCTACAGACAACAAACAAACAAACAACCCACAAACTTCTCTCCTTTCCCCAGAAGCCATCAACTGTTCATAGCTTCTCAGTTAGGGCTCAGGTCTCATGGGCCCCTCTTACTCCATGTTAGAATATTGAGCAGCTTGACCTGGTACAGGTCTTGTACAGGCAACCCCAGCTGCTGTGAGTTCATAGTGCTGAGGTCCAGAGGATGTGTTTTGCCCTGGTCACCCACATCATGTCCAGAAGACACTGTTTTGCTCCAGTCCTCACGGACCTCTGTGTCTTCTGTAAGGTCCCTAACTAAGCCTTTCTGTGTGTGCAGGCACCCATGGATGTCAGAAGAGAGCATTGGGTCTCCTGGCGCTGGAGTTACAGGCAGTGAGGAGCCTCTTGATGTGGGTGGTGGGAACCAAACTCCAGTTCTCTTAACAACTGAGCCACTTCTTCAGCCTCTGCTTCCATTTACTTAAGTGCATTTCATTTGTTCATTCAATAATTTTTTGTTCATTGAACTGTGCACGGAGTCTTACACCCGTAATCTGAACATTTAGGAGTCTGAGGCCAGAGGATTGCAATGTCCACTCAATACAATAAGAGACACTTGTACCACTCCTTGTGCCTATTAGACTGTTGAGAGAATGGACCCCAGGAAATTGAAGTTTCCCCCAGTTCACATGCTATGAGAGGAAAAGCTGGAAACCTAAAGCTACCAGATGAGAAACTTGTTTCCCAGGAAAAGATTTGACCCAGTGCTGACTCAGTAGACTACCTTGTAAGAGAGGCTGAAGCTGAGACATGATGTGTCAGTGATGGGTGGGACCACACCTCTATCAGTATTGCTTAGGTATCTTCGAATACTGAATACCTCTTGTCTTCTATTTAAACATAAACCTCATATTAGGACCCCAGGTGGACTTGAGGAAGTAGATGTGTCTTTAGATCTGTTTGTTCCTCTTCCCGGTATGGTCACATTGAATGTCTCCTGCTTTTCACTGTTTTATTGGCCTTTTAAGGACTGGTGGCCAGTCCTAGGTTGTTACTGTTGCCAGGGCCCAGGCTTTGGACCCTAACAGCTCTGGTAACAAGAATACTGAGTCTGAGGCCAAGCCTGGGTCTATAAAGAATTCCAAGTCAGCCTGGGCTATAGAGCAAGACCCTGTTTCAAGACAAATTTTAAAAATATATTATTCATTTCCCTGGACACTGGGTTTAGAAAGTTCAGAAACACCTGAACCCTACCATCAAAGTTATAGTACAGTGTGATTAGCACAAGCAGAAATAGGACTAGGATACAAAAGTAGCAGGAAGTGCTTCCAAAAATAAGAGGCTTTGGTTGATTCAGAAGGATGAATGCAAATATCACAGCTGTGGCAGGGAATAAGTGTATTCTGGATAGTAGCTAAGCACGGAGACAGCAGAGAGAACCTCACTGTGCTAGGAAAGGCTTTTATTTTGTAGCTAGAACCAATGCTTCTCTTTCTTTTTTGACTCAGCTCAAGCAGGTCCCGGTGAACCTCCTGGGGGGGAGGCTTGTGGCAAACAGGCCTTGGCGGCTGTACACGCACACTGGCTGTGGATCCTCTCTGGCTGAGAACAGGAGGCTCCTTTGGAGCATAGGCCTCCCACGGGGCGTTCTTGGGATGCATGTCCTGGAATTACCCAGGCCTGTAACAAAGCTTTCTTTGCTACTTTAAAGCAAGCCAGCAGGATGGGATGTCTGCTCGCCTTTGTGCTTAGAGTGGACCAACAAGCTCACAGTGGCTAGCACAAAGGCATTGTCAGGCCACAGTAAAAAGTAGGCCAGGACCCAGGCCCTTCTCTTTAGAAGACCCATCCAAAGAGCAGGGATCCAGCAAGCCTGGATTTGGCTATTTGACATTGATAGTAGTTTCTGACTTACTGACGACACAGTAAGTCAGATCAGATTCTGGGTTCTTATCTCTTGCAGCTTTGAACATCTTAATTTGAAGATCTCTGAGTTGACTTTGGTTCTTTTTCCTGTCAGGTCTCATGTCTACTATCAGCGGCAGTCACCTGCGTGCTTAGTGACACTGCTGCCTGCAGCAGCCTGAGGAGTTCTTTTTCAGAGATGTCACTCTGGTGAAGTGAATTTCAGAATGAGCGAGTATAAAGGAGACTTGGGGTTTATTAAAATGAGATTGGCAACATAGACTTAAGCCTGGGGGTTAATAGAAAGAGAGGAGATCAGGGAAAGGACAAGATGGCCCCAAGGGTAGGTAGGCATTGTGTGTGTGTGTGTGTGTGTGTGTGTGTGTGTGTGTGTCTTTGTGCTGAGCTCTGAAGTTATATCCTCAAAAGTTTGCTAAGGAATCGAATTGAGATAAGGTGGTTCTTGAGGTGTACTAGATGGGATTATATCTGCTAAGATCACAGGGGTTGAAAGGGAATTTAGGATATTTTCATCCTAAACAAAAGTTAAGTTTTGTTTAGGAGATTTGCAGAAAATATCTGGGAAGAAGTGGGGCTATACCCAAGGTCATATAGCTTATTGATACTAGCATTCTTTTTTTTTTTTTTTTNTTCCCTTTCTCTTATTTAAATTGTTTGTAAAATATTTACTTAAATATTCATCAGAGATTTTTTTTTTTGGTCTTTTTGAGAGTCTTCTGGAGTCCCAGCTGTTCTGGAACTCGATTTGTAGACCAGGCTGGCCTTAAACTCACAGAGATCCACCTGCCTCTGCCTCCCAAGTGCTAGGATTAAAGGCATGCACCACCCTGCCCAGCGATGTTAGCATTATCTGAAAATGTCTCAGTCAGTCATGGTGGTAGTGAATGCCTTTAATCCCAGCGCTCTGGAGGCAGATCTCCATTCTGATTTCAGGGGTGCCGGTCAGAGTCCACAGGCCCACATGCACATGGGCATGTGTGTGTGTGTGTGTGTGTGTGTGTGTGTGTCCTCAAATGGGGTCCTCAAGCCTGTAAAGCTGGTGTCCCAGAATTTACCGGCTTGTGGGGGACCAAAAACAAAACGGGTCCTGATTCTGTCTCCAGCATCCTGGAAGACAGGGGTCGAGATGGGGCTGGCTAGGAACTCTCTGATACACCAGTTCTCAAGAGAGTTCAAAAAACAGGGAAAATGGAAGAAAAAAAAAACACACAGAAAAATGGGAGGCTAAAAGCAGGAGGGAAGAGGAAAGATGGAGGCAGAAAGCAGTAGAGAGAGGGAGAGGGAGGGAGGAGTTGGGGAGAGCAGAGAGAGTGGTACCTTATTGTGAGATGTGGAAGCTGGTTCTCTGGAGAGATAGGTTTCTGGGAATTCCCAGGAGGTTGAAAAAAAAAAAAGCTAGCTCCTTTTCTAGGGGAGAGCCAGCAAGCACACGATCGACCCTCCACCGAGTTCAGGGCATCATTATGTTAGGTTATAACGGTGCAGATCCCCAATAAAAGACAGGCACATGAGACTTAAGTCATTCCGGGAACTGCCAGGGCCGGCTACCTGTTGGCACATGGTGGAGTAGGCAGCTGCAGGAGCAAGGTGGGACTGGGGCCCACCCATTTATAGCCATGGGGTGGGACCTCGGGTACAGGGGAAGAGGTCAGAAGATTGACAGCCTCTGGAGGAAGTGGATATCTGTGTGTCCTTTGGAATTCTGGGAAGCCCAGATCTAACAACCTCATTTTTACCTTGATTACATCTGCAAAGACCCTATTGCCAAAAAGTTTCAGGCTAGCTTGATTTTTAAAAAAATTTTTTTAATTTATTATTATTTTTTATGTGTGTGAGTGTACTGTCTGCGTGTAGGTTGGTGCACCCGTGTCGTGCAATGCTGCAGAGGTCAGAAGAGGGCATCGGATTCCCCTGGAACTGGAGTTAAAGACAGTTCTTAGCCGCCATGTGGGTGCTGGGAATCGAACCCAGGCCCCTGCAAGAGCAGTCAGCACTCTTAAGCACTGAGCCATCTCTCCAGCCCCCAGGCTAGCCTGATTTATATAGCAAGCCAAGGGCTACAAAGTGAGACCCTGTCTCAAAATAAAAGCAAACAAAAAAACAGAGGAAGGCTGGAGAGATGGCTCAGCAGTTAAGAGCCTTTTCTAGAGGACAAGATTTGGGTTCCCAGTTCCCACCTCAGGCAGCTTACAACTGCCTGAAACAAGCTTCAGGGGATCTGACACCTCTTCTGGCTCCATCAGCAGACACATACACATATGTGAATCAAAATAAATATTCGAAACAAATCTTAAAAATATTTCATTATTAGTGCTGGAGAGATGGGTCAGCGGTTAAGAACACCGACTGCTCTTACAGAGGACCCAGGTTCAATTCCCAGCACCCACATGGTGGCTAAGAATCCTCTTTAAAAAAAAAACAAAACCCTTTTAAACTGAGTGTGGTGGTACATGCCTTTAATCCCAGCACTCAGGAGGGAGTCACAGGCAGATCTCTGTGAGTTCCAGACCAGCTGGGGCTATAGGGTGATCCTGTCTCAAAAACACCAAAAAAAAATTATTTCATTATTAGTGTGGTATTGGTCTGCCTGTCTGTCTACCTGTGTGACTGTGTATGTGTATGGGTGCCTACACCTGTATGCCATGATGGGAGTGTGGAAATCAAAGGAGAGTTTTCAGAAGTCAGTTCTCTTCCTCCTTAGGTTCTAGAAATCAGATTTAGGTCATCAGGCAGGTACTTTTAACCACAAGGCCATAGTGAGAGCTCCTTAAACTTATTTTTTAGGAATGTAGTTCAATTTCTTTTTCTTTATTTTTTTTATTTTTTATGTGTATAAATGTACTGTCTGCATGTAGGTTTGTGCACCCATGTTGTGCAATGCCTTGGAGGTCAGAAGAGGGTGTCAGATTCCCCTGGAATTAGAGTTAAAGACGGTTCTCAGCTGCCATGTGGGTGCTGGGGATCGAACCTGGGTCCTCTGTAAGAGCAGTCAGAGCTCTTAACTGCTAGACCATCTCTCCAGCCCCAATTTATTTTATTTTTTTATTTTTTTATTTTTTATGTATATGAGCGTGCTGTCTGCATGTAGGTCTGTGCACCTGTATTGTGCAGTGCTGAGGAGGTCAGAAGAGGGTGTCGGATTCCCCTGGAACCAGAGCTAAAGACAGCTCTCAGCTGCCATGTGGGTGCCAGGGATTGAACCCTGGTCCTCTGCAAGAGCAGTCAGCGCTCCCAAATGCTAGGCCATCTCTCCAGCCCCCAGAATGTAGTTCAATTTCCATCAGATCATATTATACCATTCCCTATAAACCTTCAGTAGTTCCATAGCCTGCTAAATTAACTGTAGATTATTTATGTATTTTATTTATTTTTGTCTTTTTCGAGACAGGGTCTCCCTGTAGCCCCAGCTGTCCTGGAACTCCCTCTGTAGTCCAGGCTTGTCTTGGACTCACAGAGATCTGCCTGCCTCTACCTCCCAAGTGCTGGGATTAAAGGCACACGTCACCACGCCCAGCATTTACAGGGTTCACTGGGTAGCTGAGGATGACCTTGAGTTCACAACCTTATGCTTCCACCTCCAGAATGCTTGGATTACAATCACCAACAGGCCCACTCTTCTCTTTATGTAGTATTATTAAAAGAATTCAAGGGCTTCACTCTTTCTAGGAAGCAAGCACTCCACCAAGCAAGCTACATCCCCAGCCCCAGGTGCTTCAGCCCAGAACTTCTTCAGGAATAATAAATATAGTAACAGTTACAACAACAGGGCTGGGGATATGGCTTAGTGGTAGAGTGCTTGCTCTGAAAAAGGCTTAAAGGCATAGAAAAAACGTAAGGCCCTGGGTTCCTTTCCTAGACCACAAAACCAAACAAACAGGATCTAAGAATTTTGATATTGTGTGTCTGTTTGTCTGTGTATCCTTGAATCTTCTCAACAGTCCTAAGGGTTGGGTTGTTATTATTCCCATTTTGTAGATATGAGAAGTTTCATCTTAACTTTTTTGTTTCATCCCTTACCCCCCCTCACACTTAGGCAGAAAAACAAAAAAGCTAGTTTTATGTTCCCTTTTTTTTTTTTTTTTTTTCTCTGGAGTGCTGGGATTAAAAGTGTGCACCACCACGTCCTTTTAAGACTAAGGCTTGGGGGCTGGAGAGATGGCCTAGCGGGTAAGAGCACCGACGCTCTTGCAGAGGACCCGGGTTCAATCCCCAGCACCCACATGGCGGCTGAGAACCGTCTATAACTCCAATTCCAGGAGAACTCCAGCTCCAGGGGAATCCGAGACCCTCTTCTGACCTCCGCGGCATTGCACGACACGGGTGCACAGACCTGCATGCAGACAGTACATTCATACACATGCAAAGAAAAATAATAATAAAAAAAAAAAAATTAAAAAAAAAAGACTAAGGCTTGGGGCTGGAGAGATGGCTCAGCGGTTGAGAGTACTGACTGATCTTGCTAAGAACCATCTTTAACTCCAGTTCCAGGGGAATCCAGCATTGCATGACACGGGTGCACCTACCTACATGCAGACAGTACACTCATACACATAAAATAATAAATTAAAAAAAGATTAAGACTAAGGTTTATATTGCTTCAAACTTGATATGTAGCCGGGACTGGTCTTCAATTTTTGGTCCTCCTTCCTTCACGTCCCAAGTGGTAGAATTTTGAGTTTTGGTCTAAGAATAATAGAATATCACTGAATAATTTTAATAGGTGAGTGGCTTTAGATTGTCACTTCAGGAATATATTATCTTTTTATTGTGGAAAATGAGTTGTAATAAGAGCTGGATCTTTTAAAAAAAAATCCTTTACGTGTTGTATATATGTGTGTCAGAGTGAGTATATGCCATATGAGTGCAGGTGTCCTTGGAGTCTAGAAGAGCCTAGA
The DNA here is from genome assembly GCA_009823505.1 of Rhizomys pruinosus. Taxonomy (NCBI): domain Eukaryota; kingdom Metazoa; phylum Chordata; class Mammalia; order Rodentia; family Spalacidae; genus Rhizomys; species Rhizomys pruinosus. The sequence goes on along the minus strand of VZQC01012453.1, from coordinate 12,849 downwards.
ACATCTCCCCTGAGGTTGGGGTTACAGGTGGTTATGAGAACCAAGCTCAAGTCCTGTGGAAGAACAACCAGTACTCTTAACTACTGAGGCATCCTTCCAGCCACTGAATTGTACTTTCAGGATTCCAAAGTAGGCAAGAAAAGTAGCCTGTAATCCCAGTACTCTACTGGCTAAGGCAATAAAATCTCTGGTGGCACGTGCCATGGTTCAGTGCTTAGAAGGCAGAGGCAGGAAGATTGAACATTCAAGGTTAGCCTGGGCTAGATAGGGGATCTTGTTCTGAGAGAAGAGAGGTGGGAGGAGAGAGGGAAGAGGGAAAAAGGGAAAGGGGGATGAAGGAGGAAGGAAAAAATAGGTTAGGAATCTAATCAAATGACTCAGGAAAGGTATAATGAAGAATAGAGAGAATTGAGAGCAGGGAGACTGAGTATACGCCATGGGAGTTAAACGCTGATCAACTGATTTTGCCTGGCTTATCTTTTTTTTGTGTGTGTATTTTTGAAACGGGGTCTCCTTTAATCTCAGCTGGCCTGGAGCTCGCTCTGTAGACCAGGCTGGCCCTGAAATCACAGAGATCCGCCTGCCTCTGCCTCCTGAGTGCTGGGATTATAGGCGTGTGCCACCATGCCTGGCAAGGTGGAGATCTTAATTCATCTTTGTAATAGGCCTGTTCATTTGGTCTTCCTTGTTGCTAGCATCCTACTGCCTACATAATAGGTTGTCTTTTTCTTCATTCCTTGTAGTGAAGACCATTTGAAGAACCTAAGTACTTATTTGCATTCTTGAAGCTTTTTCAACAGTATAGATCTCATGAATTGGATCCCCCTCCCATGCAGATGATGCTGTATTTGTCAAGATATTAAACAAAGACTTAATTCATCAAGAAAGTTTTGCTTCTTGTTGATTTTGCCATAACTGTGCTCAAGATTATTAGTTCATTTATTGACTTCAGGTTATTGTTTCCCTATGCAACCCAGGCCTCTGCATGCTGACTGAAACCTTATTGAGCTTAACAATGGTACCCCTGAAGATCTGGAGGAGGCAAAAGAGATGCCATACCTTAAGAACCTTTGGGGGGGGGGCTCGAGAGATGGCTCAGTGGTTAAGAGTACTGGATGTTCTTACAGAAGACCCGGGTTCAAATCCCAGCACCCACATGACAGCTAACAACTGTCTATAACTCCATTTCTGTCCTCCTCAGGCATTGCATGACATGGATGCACTTAAACACATGCAGACATAACACTCATACACATGTAATAAAAATAAAAGAAAAAAATGTAAAAGAAAAGAACCTTTGGGCTCACACCTTTGATACCTTGGATGTTGATAACAAATGCCAATTTGGGTGCTACCGGTCTATAGAATTTGCCAACTTTTCTTGAAGTTGTCACTTTTCCTTGGCATCCCAGCTATTTGAATCTCAGTTCCATGTATCTGTTTCCATTCCTTGCCACGCTTGTGTGGATGTCAGAGGACAACTCAGGTATCAGTCTTGGCCTTTCACCTTGTTTGAGAGGAGGTCTCTGTTCTTGGTTTAAGGCTCTCGGTACGCTCCTGTCTCTGCCTCCCATCTCACTTTAGGAATGCTGGGATTACAGGTGCATGGTGCTGGGTGTGGCTTTATGTGTGTTCTGGGGATTTGAACTTAGGTCCTTTAGCACACAGCAATCACTTTAAGCCGTGAGCTATCTCCTCTGTGCTGTGCTTTGCATCCTCCCTCCCTTTCTCCTTCCCTTTTTTCTTTTGTTCTTTCTTTCTACAAGGTCTCTGTAGCCCTGTAACCCTGACTGGCCTGGAACTCACTATGTAGTACTGGCTGGCCTCAAACTCACATAGATCTGCTGGCCTCTACCTTCTTCATGCCTTTAGCTCTGTGAAATTCCTTTTTTCCTTAAGGATCTTCCTTCCTTCCTTCCTTCCTTCCTTCCTTCCTTCCTTCCTTCCTTCCTTTCACTCTTATCCCTGCTTAATTTTGGTCCTTTCTTTCTTTTTGTAATATTTCTCTTGTCTTTGGTTGTTATTGCATGTGTCTTTTCATGGGTATCTGTGTTTTCTGGCTTTAAAAAGTTTCCTGGTTTTCGAGTTGGAACTTTACAAACATTAGGCGGGTATGTGCGTACGCCAGCTGAATTGTGATTTCGACTATTTTATGTATCAGTCTGATCAGAGAGAAGCAGGCTGGCATATCCCAGAGTCTTGTCACCTTCCAGAGGGAAGTTGCAGGCCCATACTTTTTCTTCCCGCTTGCAGTGGTTTGTGAGCGGTCTCTGTTCCGTTCTCTTCTCTTGTTCTCTTTCTTATCTTTTCTTTCTTCCTTCCTCTCTGTCTGCTTCATTTTACTGCATCTTCTTCTCCTTTCTTTCTTTTCTTTCTCCTTTCTCCCTTTCTTTTCTTTCTATCCTCCTGTTCTCTCTCTTTCTTTCTCGCTTCCTGTCCTTCCCTTTCCTTCGCTTCACTTCCTTTTCCTTCCTTCCGTCCTTTCCTTCCTTCCTTCCTTTCCTTCCCTTCCTTCCCTTTCTTTCTTTCTTTATTCCTTTCAGTTTCGCGCCTCTTTCTCTTTTCTTTCTTTTATTCTCTTCTTTTCTTTTCTCGTCTCCTACATTATCTTTCTTTGTCTTCCTCTTTCCCTTTCTTTTTTCTCTTTTTTTTTTTTTTTTTTTTTCCTTGTAGCCCCAGCTGTATCCTCGGGGAATCTCACTATGTAGACCAGGTGGCCTTGAAACTCACAGAGATCTGCCTGCCTTTGGCACCCAATGTGCTGGGATTAGGCCTGGCTCCTTAAGAGATTTTTAATGCCATGGCGAGCTTCGACTCTTAATTCCTCTTTGGAACCACCCTCTCTCCAAAACCAGTTCTACTAGCTGGTAAATCTCTAACATGACATGTTTTATTTACATATGGTAGTAGAGAAAAGTGTCCAATAAATATTTAGAAAGAAGCTAGACATGTTGGTAAGTGCTTATAATACCAGCCACTCTAGAGGCCAAGGTTGGATGATCATTTGAGCCAATGAATTCAAGACCTGGGTACCATAGCAAAACCCTTTCTCAAGCACAAAGCAAAGTAAAGCAAAACAAAAGGTCTGTAGAAATAACCTGAGTAGCTGGGCGTGGTGGTCGCAATGCCTTTAATTTCCTAAGGCGACTCCTAGGAGCCTGTCGGAGTCTGGAGGCAGAGGCCAGGCGGATCTTTGTGAGTTCAAGCCAGCTGGTCTAAGCTGAGCGGTTCCAGGCCAGCCTGCGAAAAGGCTACAGGGGAGAATCCCTCGTCTCTCGAATGAGAGACACACCATAGAAAAAAGAAAAAAAAAAAAAAAAAAAAAGCCGCCGACCCTCTGAGTAGATGAGATTATTGCTCTTTATGCACTATTGTTCTCATTTTGTATCTCTGGCTTACCTCAAACTCATACAGATCTCCCCGCCTCTCAAGTGCTAGGATTATAGGCATGGCACACACTCCCACAACCAGTTTATAATGAATTGCTTGGGAGCAAACCCAGGGCTTTGAGTTAGGCAAGCACTCTACCAAGCACTCTACCAACAGAGCTATATCCTAGCCCTGAAATTAATATTTCCTCCCTCCCTCCCTCCTTCCCTCCCTCCTTCCACCCCTCCTTCCTTTCTTGGCTGGCCTGGAACTTGCCATATAGACCAGGCTGGCTTTGAACCCATAGAGATCCACCTGCCAGAAAATTAATATTCTTTTTCTTTTTCTTTTTTTTTTTTTTAGATATGGTCTCCCTATAGCCCCAGCTGGCCTGGAACTCACAGAGATCCACCTGTCTCTGCCTCCCAAGTGTTAGGATTAAAGCTGTGCACTACCACACCCAGCTGAAAATTAACTGGAGAACTGTGTCCATTTAAATGCTTCTGTGGTGATTTTCTTTCAAATTTATTTTATTTATTTATTTATTTATTTATTGATTTATTTATTGGTGTGTGTGTGTGTGTGTGTGTGTGTGTGTGTGTGTGTGTGACAGGGGTGGGGTGCTTGCACACATGTGGCAGTCAAGGTCAGAGGACAACTGTGGAGTTGATTCTCTCCTTTTACCTTTACATAGGTTCCAAAGATTGAATTCAGGTTGTCCGTTTGCTCCGCAAGTGCTTTACTGCTGAGCCATCTTGGTGGTCAAGCTGTGTTGATTTTTTTAAGGATGTTTATATATTTTTTTTTCTGCAATTTTTATAATAAAGCTTTATTTATGTTTTATCCCTTAGTTAACACATACCATATGACATGTAACATATAACACATACCTCAGGGAAAGGTTTTTTAGTGAAGTCAAGTATTAAACACAGATTAAGTGGAAGAGTGGGTGTTGGTGCATGCCCGGAATCCTAGTGTTCCTGAGGTAGAAGCAGGAGAATCAGGAGTTCAAGACCAGCCTCTCTACATAGTAGCTTGAGGCCAATTACTGGAGTGTGTTAGGATGTTGTAGTGGTACATCAAATTCTAGCTTTTTTTCTCCTTTCTGTATACACCAGGATCAAAGATTAGACTGTATCTTTATGTGAATGTGGAGAACTGACATATACCAGCATGTTTCTGTCTGCTTTCTCTTGTTTAATAAAAAGATTGTAAGAAGTCAAAATAAAGGAAAAGTGGAAGAAATTCATAATATTTCAGCAGACTTTGAGAAGAAGCAGGTTTTTGGTGTAAGTAAACTGATAAACATGCAGCACAGAGAGATATGGAAGAGAATTGGGAGTCAGACTCACCCTCAGTCACCTGCCAGTCTGAGGCAGCCTAGACTGAGACCCTGCATCAAAAAAAAAAAAAAAAAAAAATAGTTAAAAATAACAAAAATGTTAAAACATCTGTAAGCTCTTTAAATACATTGCCACTGTTGCATAGGGCTGCCCAAGTGAATAACCTAGAAACCGAAAGCAAAGCTTCTGTTATTAGCATGAGGATATCTGGAATCTGCTAGTGTAGTTACTTTTGCCTCTGCTTCCTACAGCAGGATTTCTTCAGAAGCCCCGCAGCTGAGTCTGCACTGGGGAAGTGAATGTTCCTGCTAATGGAGCGCGCAGTGTTTAGCAACCTAGAAATCTTCCTTGTTGGCAGATCTTAAGCTTCCTTTCCTCATACATGCATGCACAGGTCTTGAGACATATTGAGAAGTTGTGGTTTTTGAGGGTACAAAGGGTTATCAGCTCCACCAATGAATGTATTCTCCAAAGTCAAGCAAGAAAAATGGACTGCTGGAAAAAATTGGTTTTCCTCACCAGGCCCAGCTTTTTACTTTCTTCATTTTGTCTAGGAAAGCCACAGTTTGTTAGTATGAATCCTCATCTCGTCTCATTTTTTTTCTTTGTTCTTGGCCTTCTCCTTCAGTCTTTAGATTTTTCCTTCCTTCCTTCTTTCTTTCTTTCCTTCCTTCCTTCCTTCCTTCCTTCCTTCCTTCCTTCCTTCCTTCCTTCCTTCCTCTCTCTCTCTCTTTCTCTTTCTCTTTCTTTCTCTTTCCTTCTTTCCCTCTTCTTTTTCCCTCCTTCCCTCCCTCCCTTCCTTCCTTCCCTCCTTCCCCCCACCCCCACCCCCCTAGCTAGCTTCGAACCAGAATGGGAGTCCTGCATCACCAGACCTTCAGAAAATGGACATGCAGTCTTAGTTTCTTCTGCCTGGCACTGAGCTGGGGACACTCATGGTTCCTGAAGACATAGTGCCACCATGTCAAAGGAGTGAACCTCTGTTTCTATGGATGTTTTGACTCTCAAAGCTAAGGAAATTTGCCTATGTCATTAGATGATTAGATGTTGGCCTCATTGCTCCCATGAAGCTTGGAGTTTACAAGCTGAATTTCTTTTCAGCAAATAGACCCCTCTACTGTGAACTTGGGCAGAGTCCACTAGAGTGAGAAGAAAGGGCATTAACAGGTCTCCCTTTTAAGAATTAGAAGGGGCCAGGTGTGGTAGTGCATACCTTTAATCCTAGCACTTGGGAGGCTGAGGCAGGTGGATCTCTGTGGGTTCAAGGCCAGCCTGGTCTACAGAGTGAGTTCCAGGATAGCTGGAACTACAGGGAGACTGTATCTGGAAAAGACAAAAAAGAATTAGAAGGTATAGCTGGGCATGGTGGTGCACGCCTTTAAGCCTAGCACTTAGGAGGCAGAGGCAGGCGGATCTTTGTGAGTTCAAGGCCAGCCTAGTCTACAGAGCGAGTTCCAGGACGGCTGGAGCTACAGGGAGACCCTGTTTTGAAAAGACACCCCCCCCCAAAAAAAAAAGAAAAAAAGATAGAAGGTATCATGATGGTGCATGCCTTTGATACCAGCACTCAGAAGGCAGAGGCAGGCAGATCTCTGTGAGTTCAAGGCCAGCTTGGTTTACATAGTAGGCTCCAGGCCAGCTGGGACTAAAGGGAGACCTTGTCTCAAAAAGGAACAACAACAAAAAAAATAAGGTATAATTTTAGCCATTCTCTCTACCTCACCAAACTTGATCTGATGCATATAGCTACGTGCTGCTGCCCCCAACTGGTTCTTTGTGATGCTTATATTACCTCACCAGAAAAATTTCAGATCATGTTCTTTTCTGAGGACATCCATATATTTTATTCAATTCTCATTAAAAAACAAGAACAAGAACATGGTGGCTTGGGCGGCTCAGGGTGCAGCAACCTGATAGATGTGAAACTGAAGGGCAGGTGGCCTTATTAGTTGATTTGTCCAAAATTAAATGGCTCAGAGGAGGCATAATGGGACTAGAATTCAAATCCTTTGCCTTTTATATTGTTAGGTCTGCTAGTCCTTTGTAAGATCAGTATCACACTCAGTAAAGGATTAGAGATTCATTTTACATGGAGAAGAATTCACCCCCCCCCCAAAGACAGGGAGCTAATGTTATGTAAAGGTTAAGTAAATTCGCTTTTGTGTTCTTGATCTACATGGGGGTCTCTCACTCAAATGTTGTGGTCTCTAACTCCCTAGTATAATAAAGTTGTAAAAAAGTATGCATGGTGGAGCCAGACTATGTTGTCTACTTGATTCTGGCACTTAGTAACTGGAAAACCTTGAGCAGACTGCTTAACCTTTAAATGTCTTTTGTAAACTGAGAGTAACACAGATTAATCTATGCATATGTTCCCAAATTAGAAAACTCTGAACTCAAAAGAAAAAAAAAAGAAAACTCTGAACTCTGTAACACTTCTGGTCTGAAGTAGTTCAGATAGGGCATATGCAGCCTGTAGTATGCTTACCTTGTGGGGCTATTTATTGTATAGATTAACTGAGGTAATATGTGTACAATTTTTAGAATAGTGTCTTCATAATATAAGTACTATATAAATATCTGCTGAAGATGGGCATGTTTGCATGCGTCTTTTAGTCTCAGCACTTGGAAAGCAGAGGCAGGCGGATCTCTATGAGTTAAAGACCAGCCTGGGTAGAACAGTGAGTTCCAGGATAGCTGGGGCTACAGGGACACTATGTCTCAAAAAGAAGAATTTGCTGAAAAATTAGCTGCTATTATTGTTTTGTTGTCTATACGTAAATATTATTATTATTATTATTCAGATTTTCACTATGTAGCAGCCCTGGTTGGCCTGGAACTCAGAGATCTGCCTGTTGGGATTAAAGATTTGGGCTAAAACAACAACCACATCAAATCCACAAACCTGGGTGTAGTGACACACACCTGTAATTCTACCATTTTAGAGGTTGGAGCAGGAGTATCCTGAATTCAAGGCCAGCCTGGGCTATGTACAAGGTGAGACCCTGTCTCCGTACAAACAAAACAACCAAACCTCCCACACAGCAGTGCTTCAGGGGCGTGTGGGGAATGGTGAGCACCAGCGTTTCTCAGTTCTTTAATAGCCTCATCTTCTGTTCCTCAGTTTGCTTTGCTCTAACTCTGACTTAACCACTGTACTGAAGCTGTGCTGCCCATGGTTCCCGGTAACTTCCTAGCTACGTTTCCAACTACTTGATATGGATAGTATTTGATAGTGTTGGCCATGTCTCTTTTGGATACTCTCCTTTTTTAGCTTCTAAGCTTATACTGTTTGAATGTGTTTGTGTGTGGCTTTTTAGACAGGGTCTTCTCTTGCTTCTCCTGCCTTTGCCTCCTAAATACTGGGTTAGAGGCAGGTGTGACCATGCAGTGGCTTTCTTGCCTTTTTCTTTAAACTTTTCCTCTCCAAGGGATTCCAGTTTGTTTATTTTCAGCTGTTTGATTTTTTTTTTTTTTTTTTAGGTCTTTTGAGACAGTTTCTCACCTGCAGCTCCCGGCTGTGCCTTGAACTCACTTTGTAGAGCCAGGTGGCCCTTTTTGTAAGTGGAAGCAGTAAATCCACCCTGCGCTTCCCAATAGTGGGATTACAAAACATGTGCTTTTGTTTTGTTTTGTTTAATTTTGTGTTTGAAACAGGGTCTGCCTCTAGCCCCAGCTGGCCTGTAGACCCGATTTGCCTTGATCTCAGAGAGATCTGCCTGCCTCTTTCTCCCTAGTGCTATGATTGAAGGTGTGTACCGCCACACCCAGCATTTCTTGCCTTCTGTATTAACCCCTAGGCTATTTCCTATATTTCCTGGCACCAGTGACTGCTTCAACTCAATATGGTTGTACCCTAAATATTACTTTTCTGCCTAGACTTAGTTCCTAAGCTTTCTTTTTAATCTTTTTGAGCAGGGTCCAGCCCCGTGTACCAGTTGTTCTGGAACTCAACTATGTTAGACCAGGCTGACCTTGAAATCTACAGAGATCTGCCTGCCACTACCTCCTGAGCTGCCCATGGATTAAACGGCATGGGCCACCAGCTGGTCCTAAACTTAGTTGTTTTTCTCTTTATGTAGTGTGATGTACTGTCCTGCAATGTAGGTTTGTGCATTCCCGTGTCATGCAATGGCCGCGAAGGTAGAAAAGCAAGGCATTGGATCCCCTAGAACTGGAGTTAAGACGGTTCTCAGGCCCCATGTGGGTGCTGGGGATCGAACCCGGGGTCCTCGTGCAAGAGCAGTTGGCGCCTCGTCAACCACTAGGCCATCTCTCCGCCCAAACATTTTTTCCCCTAATTTTTTTATTGAGCTTTGTGCATTTATTTCTATTAAAATTTTTTATCTTCATGATAAAAAACAATGCCCCCCCCACCAAACTCATGCTTCTGCATAACATATTAAGTCCTGTCCTTTGTTTCATCCCTTTTCCAAAGTCTTCCTTTTTTTTTACTTTTTTTTTTTTTATTTTACTTTTTTATGCAGAATTTAACTGTTTGGTAAGTTCTTGAGCAAGTCTTTTTGTTTGCTTTTTCTTTAATTTTTTTTTTTTTTTTTTTTTTTTTTTTTTTTCTCAATAAGTTTTGGGATACACCAGCTCTCATGCTGATGCTGGTTACAATTGTCTTGAGTCCTAGGATCCCAGGCTCTATCTCAGGCATCTTGAGTCCTGGGATCACGGACTCCATCTCAGCCATCTTGAATGCTGGGATCCTCCGGGCACTCTCAGCGTCTTGAGTCTTGAGATCACCTACTCCATCTCAGCATCTTGAGTGCTGGGATCACGGGCTCCTCGGTGTCTTGAGTCCTGGGATCACGGGTTTATCTCAGTATCTTGAATGATGGATCACAGGCTTCCAAACGTTTGGGATCAACAGCTCCTCTGCCGTACTGAGTGCTGGGATCCCAGCTTCCATCTTGCATCTTGTGCTGGGTCATGGGCTCCATCTGGCCTCAAACTTTTTTTTTTTTCTTTCCATTTTTTAAAAAGTTTTTAATCTTTTATTTATTTATTATTTTTATATTAATTTATTTATTTTGTTTGTGTATAGAATGATATTGTCTGCATTGGTAAGGTTTGTGCCACCGTGTTCGTGCAATGCTCGCGGAGGTCCAGAAGACGGTCCTCGATTCCCTGGAATCGAGTTCTCTTGGAATTGGTCAGTTTCCCAGGGACGGTTTCACTCCGGAGACCGCCATGTGGGTGCTGGGGATCGAACCCGTGTCCTCTTAAGAGCAGTCGGGGCGCTCTTAACAGGCTTAGGGCTATCCCTCTCAGCTTATTCATCTTTTCATTTTTTATGTGTAATGAGTGACTGTTGCCTGTAGGTTGGTTTGCACCGTGTCTTGCAATGCACGGAGGTCAGGAAGAGGGTGTCAAGATTCCCCCTGGAACTGTAGTTAAAGACAGTTCTTAAGCTGGGCGTGGTGGCACATTTGCCTTTAATCCTAGCACTTGGGAGTCAGAAGGCAGGCCACAGATCTTTGGGAGTTAGGCCAGGGGGCCTGGTCTACAGAGTGAGTTCTAGGACTAGCTGGGGCTACCAGGCGACCCGTCTCAAAAAGAAAAACAAAAAAAAACAAAAACGATTGTTGTTCGATGATATGTGGATGCTGGGGAATTGAACTTGGGTCCTCTTGCAAGAGCCGACGGGGACCTTAACCACTGGGACCATCTCTCCAGCCCCCTAAACATTTTTTTTAAGACAGCGTCTTACTCTGTTGCTCAGACCTACCTGGCACTCACGGTCTGGGCCGACTTCAAATTCATGGTAGTTCTCTTGCTTCACCTTCCTGAATGTTTGGAGCCACTATGCCTGGCATAAAAAGGGCTTAAGAAAAAGACCCAGGCTTGGTGGCGCACACCTGTGACCTCAGTTCTTGAGAGGAGAGGCAAGGAGGACTTGGATTCTGTAGCCATTCTTGGCTACACATACTCTTTAGTGGTTTTACCAGCCTAAATACTTTGAATAAACAGTAGCTGGGCTTTCCTTCTGTTTTACAGTACATCAACTCTGGGAACCTGGAACAGTTGCTAGACAGTAACCTGTATTTGCCTTGGACTGTGAGAGTGAAACTGGCCTATGACATAGCAATGGGTCTCAGCTACCTTCACTTCAAAGGCATTTTCCATCGGGACCTCACATCAAAGGTATGAAGGGCTTTACTTCCATATTCCATAACCTCCTGAGAAACATGGAGTTAAGAAACCAATTGTGCTGGTGTGATAGTTAGTGTACACCTTTAATCCTAGCACTCAGGAGGCAGAGGCAGGTGGATCTCTGTGAGTTCAAGGCCAACCTGGTCTGCATAGTGGAGTTCACGACAGCTGGGGCTACCAGGGAGGCCTCCTTTTTAAAAAGATCAAAAAGAAATCAATTATGGCTGGGTATGGTGATGCACATCTTTAATCCCAGCGCAGGCAGGTAATCTCTGTGAGGTGAAGGCCAGCGTAGTCTATAGAGCAGTTCCAAGCCAGCTGTGTCTACAGGGAGACCCTGTCTCAAAAAGAAAGAAATCAATTATGGGGGCTAGAGAGATGCTGTCAAAAATAAAAAATGTGAGGGGCTGGAGAGTTGGCTCAGTGGTTAAAAGCACTGGTTGCTCTTGCAGAGGACCTGGGTTTAATTTCCAACACACACACATGGTGGGCTAAACACACCATCCATAACTCAAGTTCCAGGGGGTTCCAACACCATCTTCTGACTCCCTAGGCATTGCACGACACAAGTAATATATGCATACATATAAAAAAATTAAATAAAAATAATAAATGAATAAGTAAAGTGGACAAAAAAGAAGCCTCTGTCTGTTCAGAGCAGGTACCTTTCAGTGTTGAGCCAGGCAATACGTACATCTTGGAATCCTGAAAGCCTTCACATTTGACTCCAGGGTCCTGAAAGTGTGCTGCAGAAGTATACGAGGGGCTTCAGGAGAGTGGTGTGCTCTTAGTTACGTTTTGAGTTCTCAGTGGGCCATAGTGTACTGACCCATTTTCTCCTGTGTGATTGAGTTCCTGCTAATTCTCCTTTGACGTCAGCACCCACATGGCGGCTGAGAACCATCCATAACTCCAATTCCAGGAGAACTCCAGTTCCAGGGGAATCCGACCACCTCTTCTGACCTCCGCGACATTGCACAACACAGGTGCCACAAACTTACTTGCAGACAGTACATTCTCACATAAAAAATAAATAAAAATTAAACAATAAATAATTGGAGCCGGGCGTGATGGTTGTGGCTGTAATTCCTAGCACTTGGGACGCAGAGGCAGGCAAATCTTTGTGAGTTAAGGCAGCCTGGTCTACGAGTGAGTTCCAGACAGCTGGGGTACCAGGGCGACCTGTCTCAAAAGACCAAAAAAATAATCCTTAAATAACATCACTTGGAAGTGTTCCAAGTGAGCAAGCAGGACCGACGAAGGTGCTTTTCAAAAAGAGTCTGTTTCGTGTCAGTACTTCATAGACCGTGGGCACCTTTGTAGCATTTACGTTGGTTACTGCAGTTACTATCTGAATGATCAGTCTGTGGCTGAAGCGATGGTGTCGGCAGTTAGAGACTTCTTGCAGATGGATCTGGTTTGCTTCCCACACCACAGCAGCTCCACAATGTCTGTAGCTTGTCTGGGGTGTATGGGGGGGATAACATATACTAATTCTGTATATCAAATTAATCATATATCTTATCTAAATTCTATCTCTCCGAGCATCTGTTCGCTGTAGCCGTTTTGTTTTGTTATCTTTTTTTGGTCTTTTCGAGACAGGGTTTTCTGTAGCCACAGTGTCCTGAAATCACTATTGTCGCTTCGGTGTGCCTTGATTCCGGCTCCCCTGCCTCGCTCTTGTAGTAACCTTGCCCGTGTTTTTGTTTTTGCCAAGGGTCTCCCTGATTGACTGGACCTCCCTGGTAAGTAGGGCTGGCATGATTCCAGAGGCTCCGCTGGACCTGTTCCCCGGTGGACTTCACGCTGTCCCATCCGTGCGTTTTTTCTTTTTTTTCTTTCTGCGTTCTTTTTTTTACCGGATTTGCATATACGGCCAGTTGTTTTCGTCCCTGGATGTAGTTGCATGCCCTGGTCTTGGTGCTCGCTCCCGTGGGGCTACCTTGTCATTTTTTTTTTGGGCCTGTGTTCCTTC
>VZQC01012446.1:236443-253868 GCA_009823505.1 Rhizomys pruinosus | reverse complement strand
GTTGTTATGTGTTATCTTCCAAGTCTGATATTCTTTGTTCTGCTTCCTCCATTCTGCTTCTGAGGCTTTTTCCATTCCTTTCCTCTTGATTGGATGAGTGTTTGATTTCTTTTTTCATTTCCTCTTCTAATTTCTTTAGTATTTCTACTTCTTTTTGGAGCTTCTCAATCTCTTCTTGTAGCTCTTTGCTTCACTGTTTGGTTTCCTTATCTTTTTCAGCATTGGATCTTTTCAGTGTTTCTACTTCCTTCCGTAGCTTGTCATTCTCTCCTTCTTGAGTTCTTCATTCTCTTTTCTTAGTTCTTTGATTTGTTCTTTATAATCTTGTAGTTCTTTAAATATGTTCCCAATTGTGTTTCTGATATCTGTGTCCTGGGGCATCCCCAGAGGGATCCCACTGCAGGAGTCTTCTATAGGGTTGGTAGAGCTTGGGGCGGGATTATCCTGCCCATTTCCCGTGTTGTCTCTTCTTCGTGATCATGGCATATGGGCTTCTCCTTGTCTGTATTCCAATATGAGTCCTAAATGCCTCTTCACTGTGTTGAAGGCTTGCTTTGCTTGCTTGCTTCAGATGCCTTCATAATCCCAGTTGGCGGTACCTTCTGCTGGCCTCAGGATCTCAGATCCGGGATTTTTTTTTCTAACTCTGTGAAAAAAACTCATGGGGATTTTGATTGGGATTCCATTGAAAGTATATTTTACTTTGGGTAGGATGGTCATTTTTACTATATTATTTCTTCCAATTCATGGGGGATCCTTACATCTTCTGGTATCTTCCTCAATCTCTTTCTTCAAAGATTTAAATTTTTCATTGTAGAGATCTTTAATGTCATTAGTAAGGTTTATTCTGAGACCTTTTTTCTTTTTTTAAGGCTATTGTGAATGGAAGGGTTTCCATGTACTCATTCTTGACCAATTGCTCATTATCAGAATATAGAAAGGCTACTGATTTTTTGTAGATTAATTTTGTAACCTCCCACTTTACTGAAAGTGATAATCATTTCTAGGATTATTTGGGTAGAATATTTGACATCTCTTAAGTATATCATCTACAAAAAGGGAAAGTTTGACCTCTTCTTTTCCAATTAGTACCCCTTTAATTTCCTTCTCTTGTCTTATTGCTGTAGAAGAGTTTCAAATACTATATAAAAAAGGAGTGGAGACAGGGGCTGGAGAGATGGCCTAGCGATTAAGAGTGCCAACTGCTCTTGCAGAGGACCCGAGTTCGATCCCCAGCACCCACAAGGCAGCTGAAAACTGCCTTTAACTCCAGTTCCAGGGGGGGTCTGACGCCCTATTCTGACCTCTGCAGCATTGAACGACATGGGTGCATAAACCTACATGCAGACAGTACACATATGAAAGTAAATTTTTAAAAAATTTTTAAAAAAGGAGTGGAAGGCTGAGCGTGGTGGCGCTCGCCTTTAATCCTAACACTTGGGAGGCAGAGGCAGGCAGATCTTTGTGAGTTCAAGGCCAGCCTGGTCTACAGAGTGAGTTCCAGGACACCTGGGGCTACAGGGAGACTCTGTCTCAAAAAGACCAAAAAAAAAAAAAAAAAAAAAAAAGGAGTGGAGATAATGTACAGCTTTGACAGGTTCCTGATTTTAAGGAGAATGCTTCCAATTTTTCTCTGTTTAGAATGATGCTGCTGTGGGTTTGTTGTATAGAGCTTTAATTATGCTGATATATATTCCCTCCAGTCCGATTCCCTCTAGGACTTTAAACATAAAGGCATGTTGAATTTTATGAAAGGCCTTTTTAAAAATTTTTTTTAATTTTTATTTATTTTTGTAGGTCTGTGCACCCGTGTCATGCAATGCCACAGAGGTCAGAAGAGGGTGTTGGATTCCCCTGGAACTGGAGTTAAAGATGGTTCTCAGCCGCCATGTGGATGCTGGGGATCGAACCCGGGTCCTCTGCAAGAGCAGTCAGCACTCTTAACCACTAGGCCATCTCTCCAGCCCTCAAAGGCCTTTTTTTACATCAATTGAGATGACCATGTGATTTTCATCTTTGAGTCCACTTATATGACTTATATCATTTATTGACTTACATATATTGAGCTATACCTGCATCTCTGGAATATACCTGACTTGATCTTGATGGATGACCTTTTTGATGTGTGCCTGTGTGTAGTTTCCAAGTATTTTGTTGAGAAATTTGCATCTATATTCATTAAGGATATGGGTCGATAGTTTTCTTTTTTGATTGTATCTTTACCCAGTTTGGGTACTAGAGTGATGCTGGCTTCATAAAGGAATTTGGGAGTTCTCCCTCTGTTTCTATCCTTTTGAATAACTTAAGTAATATTGGTTGTGGATCCTCTTTAAATGTCTGATAGAATTCTGCCATAAATCCATCTGGGCCTGGGGTATTTTTAGTTGGGAGGTTTTTTAATTACTGTTTCAATTTCTTTATATGTTATGGGTCTGTTTAAGCTTTTAATCTTGATTAAGCTTTGGTGATTCCCATGATTTTGATATTCATCTATTTCTTCTAGGTTTTTCAAATTTAAGAGTATAGGTTTTTAAAGTATTCTCCTATAATACTCTGGATCTTTTTGTTATCTGTTGAAATATTTCCCCACTTAATCTCTAATTTTGTTGATCTGGAGTTGCTCTTTCTTTCATTTGGTTAACTGGGCTAAGGGTCTATCTATCTTGTTTATCTTCTCAAAGAACTAGCTCTTGGACTCATTCTTTGTATTGTTTTCCTTGTTTCTATTTCATTAATCTTGTTTTGCTTATTTTTGAGACAAAGTGTCCCTAAAACTCCAGTTGGCCTGGAATTTGGTATATAGATGAGGCTTGCCTCAATCTCACTAGAAATTCACCTACCTCTGCCTCTGAGTTCTGGGATTAAAGGAGTGTATCACCACATCTGACTATAAATGTTTGTTTGTAACTTCTTTTTTTGTGGTCTTTTTTTTTATGTGTATAAATGTTCTGTCTGCATGTAGGTTTGTGCACCCGTGTTGTGCAATGCCACGGAGGTCAGAAGAGGGTGTCGGATTCCCCTGGAACTGGAGTTAAAGACTGTTCTTAGCCGCCATGTGGGTGCTGGGGATTGAACCTGGGTCCTCTGCAAGAGCAGTCGGTGCTCTTAACCGCTAGGCCATCTCTCCAGCCCCTTTTGTGGTCTTTTTGAGACAGGGTCTCCCTTAGTCCTAGCAGGCCTTCAACTCACAGAGATATGCCTGCCTCTGCCTCCCAAGTGCTGGGTTTAAAAGCGTGCACCACCACACCCCACTTGTTTGTAACTTTTGATGGAAAGTGTTATGTGAAATTATCACTTAACACTAATACTGAGCAGGATGTGGTGGTACATGCCTTTAATCTCAACACTTGGGAAGCAGAAGCAGGCAGGTGTTTGTGTGATCAGGGCCAGCCTGGTCTGCATAGTAAGTTCCAGGCCAGCTGAGGCTACAGGAAGACTGGGTCTTAAAAAAACAAAGGAATAAAAAATAGAAACACTAATACTTAATGAATTAATAGTGTTAGAATAAGAACACACACACACACACACACACACACACACACATACTGTGGAGCCCTGTTTGCGCCTTTGTAAGTAGCCAAGTAATTCAAACTATTTTCTCATTTGTAAAGTAATGAAAAAGTAAGTAGAAGAAAAACAGAATCCTAAAGTTCTGTCTTTGCAAAAATGAGTAGCCAGGCTGGTGTCACAGGCCTATAAATCCAGCTACTTAAGAAGTTAAAGCAAGAAGCCTGCAAGTTGAAGCACCTGAGTGATCTTCAAGGCCAGCCCAAGCAACTTAGTAAAACTCTGTCTCAAAATAAAAAATACAAATAGGGCAGGGGACAAAGTCCAGTGGCAGGTTGATTGCTTAGCATGCACAAAGCCCTGGGATCTATTCCCCAATACAACATAAATAAAAAGATTTTTAAAAATATGACTGTGGAGCTGGAGAGATGGCTCAGTGGTTAAGAGCACTGGCTGTTCTCACTTAGGACCCAGGTTTGATTCCCAGCACCCACATGGCAGCTAACAACTATAACTCTAGTTCCAAGGGATCCAATGCTCTCTTCTGACCTCTGAGGGCATTGCACAACAAAAGTGCACACAGGCAATACACTCATTCACATAAAATAAAAATAATAAAATATTGTTTAAAAAAAAAAAAAAGAGCACTGGTTGCTCTTGCAAAGGATCTGGCTTTGGTTCCCAGCATGCACATGGCAGCTAACATCTGTCCATAACTCCAGTTCCAGGGGATCCGATGCCCTCTTCTGACCTCCACAGGCAGTAAAGTAAAAGTGCATGGGTGCACTTGCATACATGCAGGCAATACACTCACACAGGAAATAAAAATAAATAAAATGTTTAAAATATATGTAATGGAATTTCATTAAGAAAAGATTCTGTACCCAGTCTTTCACTAACAATTGCAGTACTAGTATCTTAAGAAAAAAAATTATATATTCCCTTTATTGGGTACACACAGATACAGACCAAAGAAAATAAGACACCTAATACTTGTAGAGCAGGCTGGCCTTGAACTCACAAAGATCCACCTGCCTCTGCCTCCCAAGTGCTAGGATTAAAGGCATGCGCCACCACGCCCCAGGTCCTTTTTGTCTTTTTAAGAAGTAAATTGAGGAGCTGGAGATATGGCCTAGCAGTTAAGAGCTCTGACTGCTCTTGCAGAGGACCCGGGTTCAATCCCCAGCACCCACATGGCAGCTGAGAACTGTCTTTGACTCCAGTTCCAGGAAATCCGATGCCCTTTTCTGACCTCCACAGCATTGCATGACATGGGTGCATGGACAAACATGCAGACAGTACATTCATACACATAAAAAAAATAGATAAAATTTTAAAAAAAGAAGCAAATTGAGAGAAAATGAAAATCAGACCAAAAACTGCATAAAAATCTTTAATTCATAAGCTTTGTTCTCTTTTCTTCAAATACTAGAACCTCCCAGGTATGGTGGCTTATGCCTATAATCTCAGTACTTGGGAAGCTGAGGCAGGATTGATGTTTCATGACCAGTTTCAAGGGCTACTTAAGTTGCAGGCCAGCCTAGGATACAGTGCAAGACCCTGTCTCAAAAAGCCAAAAAAAGATAAAAATTAATAACCAGAACTGGGCATGGCGGTACATGCCTTTAATCCTAGCACTCAGGAGGCAGAGGCTGTCAGATCTCTAGGAGTTCAAAGCCAGCCTGGTCTACACAGAGTTCCATGTATGCTGGGGCTACAGGGAGTCCCTGTCTCAAAAAACCAAAAAATTAATAAGCAGAACTTGTGAAATTTCTCTAAATTATGAAACAAATAACGTATATTGAATAAACTGTTACAAAGTTTGAATTTTCTCTCAGCTTTTCCAAATATAACCAGGCATATATAAATACATATAAATAAAATTATGTATGCATATATGCATATATACATTTACATACTTTTAAAAGTACAACACACAGATAAACAATACAAAATAAGCAAAGAGTAGCTGTGGTGAAAATTACAAGGGAAAACGGAGGAAGATGGGTGCCATTAAGTAACAAGACTGGAATTGATGCCTCCACCAATGGGCCACATTGGCACAGCGCATTGTCCCAGCAGGTCCAAAGCAGTATCTCTTAACCTACATGATCCTCCAGAATCCTGTAGTTTATTATCAAGACACAGTCTATTTACTCTTCCTTGACTCAACAGAGTGTGAGACTTTGACAGTCTTAACAAACAAAAAGGCAACATGGCTACTGTCTGTCTCCCTCTCTAAGGATGTTCCCCCTCTGAAGCCAACCACTGTGCTATAAAGGAGGCCAGGGTAAACAAGACGGTCATAAACAAAGAGGTACCTTCACCCCAGCTGAAGCTTTAGGTACTGACCATGAGTAAATAAACATTCAAATGACTCCAGCCAATTAAGTGTTCCAGATGAGTTCTGACATATAATGAAGCATATATAAGCTGTCTGTGTGTGAATTCCCAATAACAGAATAAATGGATAATAAATGGTTGATTTATACCATTTAATAGTCATGGTAGTTCTTCTGTCCTTCCTTGTAACACAGCTTATTAAACAGCTATACCAAAGTAAAAATAAAACGGAAAATTCGGAACGAAAAAAATTCCTTTTCCTACTCCTACAGAGGACTATGAGAAATCTATGTCATACAGATACACACCTTTTAAAGTATTTAATGGAATCATAGTTTTGAAAAATCAACAATAAATTCAGGGCATGACAATGACATCACAATCCAAAAATTGGCAACAACAAATGGCTAGGCAAAAGCCACAGAGAAACTAGGACTTGAAACTACAGAAGTAATAGGCTTATTTCACTATGTCCACAGCAGAGGAAAAAAAAAAAAAGAAGTCCAGGAAATTCACACAAACTCCTTCATTATATCAATTTCCCACAGAAAAAGATACAGAAACAGCTTTCAGAGGATGACTACTAGATGGAAAGAAGCAGATGTTAGCAACAATGAGTATTTTACTTGTGGTACCAAAAAAATTTAGGAATAATCACAGCACTTGAAAGCTGAGATAGGAGCTTGGGATATATATTTAGCCCTTATCTAAAAAAGAAATACACACACACATATACGCACATATACACACATGTATATATGAAAATCAGTGATTCTAGTGGCTGATGTTACAAATCAATGTTTAATCATCTTCAGAGAAAACTGAATGCTCTCAGTGAATAGAGTTGCTGGTAAACCTACTAATTGCCCACAATGGGGATTTTTGGAATTTAATGAAAATAAACAAACATGAGAAAACCAATTCATTATTTCTTCCATGTATTGGGACCCATTCACACAGATTTATATATAAATCTACACAAAGTACACAACAACTATCTCCATTTGAATGACTTGGGTCCAAATACCCAGAGGAATAAATAATAATTACATACCAACAGGCTATTCCTCATAAACACTATACCCTGACGTTTCAGTTTTCTTATTACCTGAGTAAGAGCAAAAAATGTTTTCTAGCACCACAGTTCTTAGCATCTCTATTGAAATGGGCAGATAGGTATGTATCTAAGATAAATATAAACATATATTAAATGTATATCCTCCTAAAACTTAGATAAAACATTGATTATAATATTGAAAAACACAGCATAGTACTGTCAACTAATTATAACAGTAGTCTATTAGTTTAAGGGAAAAACTATCCAAGATGGGAAATACAAATCAAATCCCTTTACAATATTTTGAAACAAATACAGAGCTATAACTTAAAATGAAAACTAAAATTTTATATTAACTTCAAACAAATTTACTAAAGTGCATTATGCCCCTCAAAGAATTCTAATGAGTCCATAATAGGAAAAAAAAATCATTTTCTTTCTTTTCTTAATTTTTTATTATTATGTGGATCAGTGTATTGCCTGCATGTATATAAGTATACCTGTGTCCTGCAATGTCCCAGAAGAGGGCATCAGATTCCCCTGGAATTGGAATTACAAGTGGTTGTTAGCCACCATGCAGGTGCTTGGGATCCTAAGTCCTCGTCAAGAGCAGCCAGTGCTCTTCACCTCTGAGCCATCTCTCCAACCCCCAAACCTCATTTTCTTGTATCAATTGTCTGATACATGAGTTTACAGTTATCAGAAATTTTTATGAAGCAGAATTATCTTCATTTTGTAATGGCAACCTATACTCCATCAATTAATAGATGACAGAATACAAAAGAAATGTAAGGTTTAACATTTTAGAAAGCACACTGAGTTGTTAAATCTCAAATGTGCTTTTTTAGGGCAACTTTCTGCAGCCTGTAAAATGGCTTGAAATTTGGGATTAAAAAAAAAAAAAGATAAATCAGAGATTCTGCTATATACTAAGTAATACACAGAATTTTTTTTTTTTTTTTTTTTTGGTCTTTTCAAAGACAGGGTATGAGGAATGATGAGATGCTCGGGATAAAGATACTTTGTTGCCAATCCTTGATGACCCTTAAGTTTGATCTGGATCAGAGACCCTGATAAAAAAAAAGTAGAACAGAAAAAAACCAGCTCCACAAAGTTGTCCTTTGATCTCCACCTACACACTATGGCATTTGTACATATACATACACACCATAACATACCACAATAAATCAATCCAAAATGTTATAAAAAGTTATATTTAATATAAATAACTACTATTATATAATGCAACAGACTTCGAGCAAGAGTTGATATACATTTCTAATCACAGAAACAGGCTTTGATTTCCAATGTTCATAGAAGAACTAATATTGCATACATTTTACAAATACTATTATTTATACAATGCCAAACTGGGTGTGTGTGTGTGTGATAATGATATTGTATCAATTTAAAAGACTCTTAAAATGCTAAAATACTTGTAGATGAAATCTACCACTTACTTTCAGAAAGCTCAGGAAGATAAGAAAGATAAAGCAAATGTACAAAACATTAATACCAACTCAATTTAGGTGAAGTAGGCTGGGTATTCATTATACTATTCTTTTACTCCTCCTATAGATTTGATGTTTTTTATATAAAAAAGGTGTGTATTTTTGTATATATTACTAAGATATGACTAATAACTTAAGAACCCGAAGTGGAAGAAATCCTAAGCAAAGACAAGAAAAAATTAAACAAGTAAACAGAGATGGGTAAAAGGATAAACTGTGGTAAGGTTCAGAGAGAAAGAGAATCACATAGCCATGAAAATGAATAAACTAGGAGCTGGAGAGACTAGCCTCGCGGTTG
The DNA here is from genome assembly GCA_009823505.1 of Rhizomys pruinosus. Classification (NCBI taxonomy): domain Eukaryota; kingdom Metazoa; phylum Chordata; class Mammalia; order Rodentia; family Spalacidae; genus Rhizomys; species Rhizomys pruinosus. Next base: position 245,152 of record VZQC01012446.1, on the reverse strand, counting down.
AAGGAGTGCCCGATGCTCTTGCAGAGGACCCGGGTTCGATCCCCAGCACCCACATGGCGGCAAGACGTCCTGTAACTCCCCTTCCAGGAAACTCCAATTCCAGGTGAATCCGACACCCTCTCCTGACCTCCGCGGGCATTGCACGACACAGACACAGGTGCACAGACCTGCAGGCAGAACCGTACATGCAGACACATACAAAAATAAATAAATTTAAAAAAAAAAAAAAGAAAAGAAAATGAATAAACTAATACTAACACACCACATGGGTGAAACTCAAATACCTAGAGTAACTGAAGCTACATATTAATAAGATGGACAAACACCAGTTGAATAAATAAATAAGTCAATATTTAGGTAAGATCAGTCTTGTCATTTATTTTTGTTTAGTAAAGCTGTACTTACAAATAGTACAAGTAAGACTTCAGTGGAAGTATATAAAGTATTAAGAGAAGAAATTATTTTCAGGCACCCTCAAGCACATATAAAACCCACCCACATACTAATGGTCTCCTCCAGTAATTAGAATGTTCTGCTAGTCTGTCAACAGTGTCCAGTGGGCAGCACTTTTTGAAAGATCCTAATTGAATAACAAATGCACTTGTACTAAGGCTATTCAAACTGAACTATAATTTGATGGTTTTCCTTTTAAAATTAATTTAAAATCGGACTTATATCCAGAGATGTTTCTGCTGCTAAGGGGAAAAGGAGGGGATGATAATAAAATACTCACATTAACTTTGAAAGCCTGTACAGTGTTATCCAGAAGAAGGATGTTGCAAACCACCTCTGTATGCTGTCTGTCTCGGGCCAACTCTGATGCTCGAACATTGTAGGTTCTGCCAGCAGGCAATCGAAAACGTGCGGTCATTACTGTCCACACAAGATCTAGGTTTAAAAAAAAATTTTATCTTTTAAACTTTTTTTTAAAAAAGGGGAGGATAGGGAAGATACATTATAGTTTAAAAGATAAATTTGATATATTTTAAATTAAAACCTGGGCAGAAAACAGAAATTTTGAAACACCAATAAGAAAACTAGGTTATAAATTAGATATATGCCTAAGTTCATCTAAGCTAAAATTACAAACTACCTAAGACCATTATTTTAAACTGTTCTATTGAGAAGATTTAATAGACAATTTTTAAGGAAGTCATATTTCAATTCAAAATATAGTGAGAGGAAGGAATACAGGACCTCAAGAAATTAGATGTTACTTACTGATATTTTATTTTGTTAGATTTTCTTGTTGTTTTGTTGTTCTTGTTGTTTGAGATAGGGTTTTCCTTTAGCCCCACCTGGCCTGGAATTCCTTATATAGACCAAGCTGGCCTTCATTTCACAGAAAACTCCCCGCCCCCAAGTGCTGGGCTCAAAAAAGTATACCACCCCACTGGGCTGACCCTGATGTACTTTTAAAATACTGTAGAATGACAACAGGAGGGAAGCTTATCTAATTTCAACCAATCACCCTGAGGTTTTTGTTGTTGTTGTGTGTATGTGTGTGTATGTATGTGTTGTTTAAAAATATTAATAGAGGGGCTGGAGAGATGGCCTAGCAGTTAAGAGTGCCGACTGCTCTTACAGAGGACCCGGGTTCAATCCCCAGCACCCACATGGCGGCTGAGAACCGTTTGTAACTCCAATTCCAGGAGAACTCCAGTTCCAGGGGAATCCGACACCCTCTTCTGACCTCCGCGGCATTGCACGACACGGGTGCACAAACCTACATGCAGACAATAAATTCATACAAATAAATAAATAAATAAATAAATATTAAAATTTTTTAAATAAAAATATTAATAGAATAAGAGGGAAGATTATTTTACTTCAATTCCAACCACCTATCCTCCTTTATAATGGGGGGGATACAAAAAAACACTTCAAAATATGGATCGAAGGGGGCTGGAGAGATGGCCTAGCCGTTAAGGGCTCCAACTGCTCTTGCAGAGGACCCAGGTTTGATCCCCAGCACCCACATGGCGGCTGAGAACTGTCTGTAACTCCAATTCCAGGAGAACTCCAGTTCCAGGAGAATCTGACACCCTCTTCTGACCTCTGCGGCTTTGCACGACATGGGTGCACAGACCTACATGCAGACAGTACATTCATACACATAAAATAAATAAATAAATAAATAAATAAATAAATAAATAAATAAATAAATAAATAAGATAAAAACATATGGATCGAAGACCTTAATTTAAAATCTAAAATGCTGAAACTTCTAAATGAAAACACAGGGAATATTCTACTCTTTCAAGACATTAGGGTAGGCAAAATTTTTCTGAACATAGCTTCATAGCACAAGAACTAGCACCAGGTATCAACAGATGAAACTATATGAAATTTAAAAGTATCTATACAACAAAGGAAACTAGTAGCAGAGCAAACAGACAGCCCATAGAACAGGAGAAAAATCTTTAACAGGTCAAAATCTTTACCAGCTATAATTCTGCTAAGAGGCTAATAGCCAGAATTTACAAAGAATTACAGAAATTAAATATCAAGGACATAAAATTGCCTTTAACAAATGAGCTAATGAACTGAATAGGCAGTTTCAAAAATAAAACAAACACAAATGCCCAATAACTATATTGGTGGGGGCAATATGCCACAGCAACCATGTGGAGGTCAGAGGACAATTTTAGGGAGCTGGTTCTCTCTTTCCACCATGTAGGTCCTGGGGATCAAACTCAGGGTTCTCAGCAGCTGCCTTTACTCATTGGGCCACCTTCACCAACACTGCCAATAACTATTTTTAAAAGTGTTCAATATTCATAGTCATGAGGGAAATGCAAATTAAAACTACTGTGAGATACCACCTCACCCCAGTCAGAATGGCTATTATTAAGAAATGTGACAATTGGGCCAGTAGTAATGGCACACACCTTTTTTTTTTTTTGCATATGTATATGAATGTACTGTCTGCGTTCAGGTTTGTGCACCCATGTCATCCAATTCCACAGAGGTCAGAAGAGGGCATCGGGATTCCCAGGAACTGGAATTAAAGATGGTTTTCAGCCGCCATGTGGGTGCTGGGGATCGAACCCAGGTCCTCTGCAAGAGCAGTTGGCACTCTTAACTGCTAGGCCATCTCTCCAGCCTGGCACACACCTTTGATCTCAGCACTTAGGAGGTACAGACAGGCAGATTTCTATGAAATCAAGGCAAGGCTGTTCTGCCAAAGGCATAAAAAAAAAAAAAAAAAACCAATGGCATTAAAACAAACAAACAAAAAAAAAACAAAAAAACAACTACAAACTAATAGCCCTGATGAATATGAACCCAAAATATAAGGATTCATTAATGCATAAAATCAGTTCCAGGGGACCCAATTCCCTTTTCTGACCTCCGTGAGCATTGCACAACAGAGGTGCACTCACATGCAGGCAGTACAGTCATACAAAACAAAATATTAAAAATGAAAATACAACATATCAAAACTTATGGATCACAGCTAAAGCAGCACTTATAATAAGGGGAATTAATGTCACCACATGTATACAACAGAAAATAAGACATCCCTCAAACCAGGAAAAAGAAAAGCCTAAGGAAACCATAGCAAACAGAGGGAAAGAAACAATAAAAGAAATCAAACTAACAACCTCCACACAACCATCCAAAAGAAAAAGAAAAATCAATAGACCCAAAAGCTAATCATTTGAAAAGATCAATGAATATAATAATCCTCTACCACAACTAACAGTTTTAAGAAAACCAACATTAGGAATAGAACAGAAGATACCACCTAGACCTTGCATACATCAAAATAATACTGAAAAACAATTTATACATTAAGTGCAATAATTTGGCACATAAAATGGATCAATTCTTCAAAAGGCACAAATTAATTAATACAGAGGTATTTTAAATAGTCCTATAGTTATTTTTTAAATTTAAATTCATAGTTTTAAAACCCTACAGAATTTTCAGACTAGATGGTCTACTATTTAAAGAAAAATTATCACTGCTTCTACACAAATCATTCCCGGAAGTACAAGAGGTAGCACTTTCAATTCACTTCATAAGGCCATATTCTACTGAAAAACCAAAGGCATAAAGAAAAGACAGGGGCTGGAGATAGGCTGACTCCTCTTGCAGAAGACCTGGGTTCAATCCCCAGCCCCACATGGTGGCTGAGAACTGTCTTTAACTCCAGTTCCAGGGGAATCTGACACCCTCTTCTGACCTCTGCAGCATTGCACGAAACGGGTTCACAAACCTACATGCACACAGTATATTCATATACATAAAAAATAAATAAAATTAAAAAAAAAGAAAAGATAACTACAAGTCAACAGCCATGATGAATATGAACTCAAAATATAAGGATTCATTAATACATAAAAGAATTATATAAGGAATTTTACTTCCAAGATGCAGCAAGGCTTATAGTAATTCAACAACTGATCATGTAATCCACTATATTAATGGAATAAGAAAAAAAAATCACATAATCTATCAATCAATGCAGAAAACCATGTAACAAAATCTTCTGTGCAGTTGTGATAATAATTCCCCAAAAGTACAACCTTCCTCAACATGATTAAGGACATCTTAAAAAAAAAAAAAACAGTATATGGCTACTATCCTAATGAATTTAATGGTTAAAGTCTAAATGTGTCCTCCCTAAAATTAAGAACCAAGCAGAGAAGAATGGCTGCTCTCACCACTTATCATAAGATTGGAAGTCCTAATTAGAGCAAGTAAGTGAGTGGGTGGGATATGTATGTAGAAAGAAATAAAATTAGCCAGGCGTGGTGGCGCACGCCTTTAATCCTAGCACTTGGGAGGCAGAGGCAGGCGGATCTGTGAGTTCAAGGCCAGCCTGGTTCACAGAGAGAGTTCCAGGCTAGCTGGGGCTACAGGGAGACTCTGTCTCGAAAAAAAAAAAAAAAAAAAAAAAAAAAAAAAGAAAGAAAATTAGTCCTGTTTGCAAATTACATGGTGTATATGTAGAATATGTGTCCTTAAAATACAGTTCCATTCATAAATGCTGAACAATAGAAAGTGTAAATGTAATAAAACACATATAGAACTTCCATGCTAAAAACTATAAAAGATGAGAAAAAAAATCAAAGATCCAAATAAATGGAGAGAGCAGCTGGAGAGATGGCTCAGCAGTTAAGAGCACTGGCTCCTCTTGAAGAGGACCCAGGTTTGGTTCCCCTTGACCCACATGGCAGCTAACTGCCCATAGCTCCAGTTCCAGGTGCTCCAATGCCCTCTTCAGACCTCCATGGGGATTCCACAGTAGGGGGGTGCACTTATACACATGCAAGCAATACACTCATACACATAAATTATTTTTTTAAAAAAGAACATTAAGTGATGTTCAATATCATTAGATGAGACCAGGCGAGTTCAGGGTGGGTGGTATAGCCATAGATATTCAATATCATTAGAAAAAATGCAAACTAAGACCATGATGAGATACCACTGTGTACCTATTTATACAGCCAAAAATTTTTTAAAGTAGTGACATTTGGCAAAGTTTCAGAGAAGCCAGATGTCTTACACAAATGCCCTGAAACAAATACATTCAGAACTCCATCTCTGTGGGCTCTGCAGTAATAAATTCAATCAACTCTGGACCAAAATTATTCAGAAAAAATATTGTATATACTTTTCTGGTCATTATTTCCTAAACATTACACTAATACAACTATTTTCATAACATTTACATTGTTGGGCTGGAGAAATGAATCAGAGATCAGATCACCTGCTGCTCATCCAAAAGATTCAAGTTCCATTCCCATTACCCACGTTAGGTGGCTCACAACTGAATATAAATTGAGTTCCAGGAGGTCCAATGCCCTCTCTGGACTGTAAGGGCACCAGCACACATGTGGCATGCACTGACATACACACCATATAAATAAAAATAAATCTTTTGAGGGCTGGAGAGATGGCTCAGCGGTTAAGAGCACTGACTGCTCTTGCAGAGGACCCAGGTTTGAGTCCCAGCACCCATATGGTGACTAAGAACCGTCTCAGGCCGGGCATGTTGGTGATCGCCTTTAATCCCAGCACTTGGGATGCAGGGGCAGGCAGATCTCTGTGAATCCAAGGCCAGCCTGGTCTACATAGCAAGCTCCATGCCAGCTGGGACTAAAGGGAGACCCTGTCTCAAAAAAAAAAACAAAAATAAACAAACAAAATATTTCTTAAAAACATTTACATTGTATTAGGCATATAGGCAAGTTTTATGCAAATATTATACCATTTTATATAAAGGACTTGGATGCCCACAGGCTTTGGTGTCCTCCTGGCATCCTAGAATCAATCACTGGATTCCAAGAGATCACTCCATACACAAATAAATATCCCAGTATAAATAAGGGGGAAACGTTAAGAACAAGAACTATAACCTCTTGGGATTAAAGCAATACAAAAGAACAAAGGCTTAAAAGCACAATCTAGAGGAATGAACCCCTTATATCTTTACTTTAATAAAGTATTACCTCTCTCCCATAAGTATGCTACATTGACTCCTAGTTTTTCTTTTGTTTTTTTCTGCCTTTATGTACCTTGGGAAATTATGAATTAGATTACTTTCCTAGTAGTTAAAGAATACACTTTTATTTTGAAAACTGGAACATTAGGCGAGGTCTAAAACAGTTTACTAAATGATATTTCTCTTGACTTGTAAATAGTTACATGACAAATATGATCAACTTCTGGCTGAATGTCATGAAGTGAAGAGACAAGCAGAGAACTAGCACTTGAGCTAATCTACTTAGCTACTTGTGGCCTCCTTTCCTTTCCTTGTTTCCTGGGTCAATGTTTCTGGGTTATAAGCCCCTAATACATTCTTTCTAATCTCAGGGAAGATGGATTCTGGGGCAACAGATTAGGAAACAGATTAGGAAACAGTTTAGGCAACAGATTAGGAAAACTGTTCAGAAAGGTTCCATTATCTCAAATTTGGTGTCAGCTGATTTCAAGACAAATGATCTTCCTGCCTTACTTCGAACTTCCAAATCTAGTCTACAGACAAAAACACAGAATATTCCCTTTTATATAACCAATTTTAAAACTAAAAAATTATTGTCATTATTCCTCTTATTTCTAAGGAGTCTTAGTTTATCATTAATTAAAAGATCTATTACTAGCTAACTTGTTTGGCCACCTTGAATTTACTTGATAACTTGGCAATAAAATATTTCCAAATACAAAAAAAGTAAATGTCATTGAGATATTTATTCTCCCAATTTTATTACTTTTCTGTGTTTTACCTGAGGAACCAAAAACAAAACAGGCTAAGACAGAAATTAGGAGTAATAGTTTGAGCTCTGCTACTATAATTTCTACAGGCTAATAAAGGACTATTAAATGACCCTAGTTTATAATTATGTGAAACTAGAAATAACATTCAAGTGCTCCTAACAACTTTATCTGTCAAAACAACTAATTGCATGGCATTACAATTTAATATCTCTTGGGTTTCACAAGATTTGTTACTTAGAAAGTAGCCCAGGAAGACCCATACAATACAGAGAGTCAAAGATAGCTTTTCCATCCTTCTCATCCCTGCAGCCAATTGGTTTCTCAATCTACTTTTACCAATATCCATAATCATAACTCACAACCTTTTATTACTGTCATCATAATTCACATTTGGAGAAATGGAATGTCACTAAAATAAAAATAACAGTTGTATAAATAAAACAACAAGAGAAAACAAATAACTTGAAAAAAGCTCACTGGTTCTTAAAATACCAGTTTCTATAAAAGACTTAATATGTTTCATGTTAATAATTCATAAATGTTATTTCCCTAGTTACACTGCTTGATTCCCCAAGTTGGGCTTTGGTGGACTTGTACTTTGGAGCCCTATAATTGGGGGAGGTTTAGAGGTTTGTTTAAGTCTCTCCGGGGAAAGAATTTCTGCAACACAAAATTCTTGATAAAATTTCCAGGCTCAGTTTAGCAACTCAAACCAGACTATATCTTTTTTTTTTTTTTTTTTTTTTTTTTTTATCAAAAACATTGCCAGTCTTAGAAGCTTGGTAGCTCTCACCTTTAATCAGATATTAAGTACTCATGAGGTAGAGGCAAAGGAATTTCTATGAGTTCTGGGCCACCAGTGCTACATAGTGAATGCCAGGTCAGCCAGGTCTACACAGTAAACTCTCTCAACAAAAAAAAAAAAATCTTATTTTGGACTCTATTTCATTAGTCTTTATTAAAATTTTTGAAAGTAGAAGATATAGCACCTCTAATTTTCTTCCTTTTTGTAATTATTTTTGATTTATTTTTTTTAGCTTTTTCTTTGTTCCCTTACAATTCATAATGAATTGGATGAAATAAATTATTTTATTCTGTACAAACAGCATCTATTAGGTGGCCCGGGGGGTGGTGGTACTGCCTTTAATCCTAGCACTTGGACAGAGGCAGGGGGCAGAGGCAGGTGGATCTTTGTGAGGTTAAGGCCAGCCCTGGTCTACATAGGGGAGCTTTCCAGCTGGAAGCTATCAGGGTGACTTGTCAAAAAAAAAGAACAACCAACAAAAAAAATGCATTAGGACATTGTGTGGTTTGAAGTTGTGTGTGGTGTCCCCCACAGAGTTCTTTTAAGTGTTCAGACTTATTTTCTCCACAGTCGGTTGTGGCATGTTCGGAGGATCTTGGAGGGTGTGCGCCATGTGCGAGGAAAGTAGAGTCATTGGGGAGGGAGGGGGGTTTTTGGGGGGGAAAGGAGTG
>VZQC01012446.1:220407-236386 GCA_009823505.1 Rhizomys pruinosus | reverse complement strand
TCTCTCTCTCTCTCTCTCTCTCTCTCTCTCTCTCTCTCTCTCTCTCTCTCTCTCTCTCTCGACTTCCTGTAAGATGTGAACTTCGGCTTTCTGTTCCAGCCCCAGCCACCCACCACAATGGACTCTAATTCCCTGAAACCATCAATTGTAAGCTCAAATAAACTCTTCTTATTATAAGTTCCCTTGGTCACGGTGGTTTTATCACAGCAACAGAAAAGTGACTAATACAGTATTTGGTACCAGAGAGTGGGCTGTTGGCTGTGAGGAACCTGACCAAGTGGGTGTTTGGAGAAATGTGGAAGACTTTGGAACTTGGGCTAGAGGAGCTGTTGACTACTGCGAGCAGAGCTTAGCAGTCCATTCTAGTAAAGGCCTGGAAGAAAGCATTGCTGCAAAAGATGTAGTTCCAGAGGAAAATAAAGACTTGGGCAGCAACTGAGATATTTTGGAGAGGATTCTGGACACAGTTTGCCGACAACCCCAATGCTTGCCTTTGATGCTAAGTTGAAAAGTAATGGACTAATTTCTTTGGCAGAGGATATTTCAAGACAGTCTAACATGGAAATGGTGGCATGGCTATTAATGGTGAATATTATACAGATCTACAGTAAAAGGGAGCAGATGGGGCAGAGAGAAGTGCAGAATGTACAGTTTGGATCTGAAAAGTACACTGGGCAGATTGAAGGTGAGGCCAAGGCATGTGAAGGAGAGGCTCCCTTTGATAAGGAGATTAAGGTGACTGGGGAGAGGCCTAGCTATTTTCAGGTAAACAATGGAAAAAGTGAGATTTACAAGTAGGCAACAGAGACAGTACCTTCAGGGCAAGACCACAGTTAAGCCTCCAACTTTTTTAAAGCACAGCAGAGCACAAATAGGAAGATAAAAACTGAAAAACAGGTGGGAAGGAGGCCCTCTCAATAAATGAGTCAGAGTACCTTCGTGGTTGGAGTCTGAATGAAATCATAGCTTGTATTTTCTCAAACAGAAGATTGAAGTGTGCAGTTACATACACAAAGAACACTAACATTTGTACAGATATGATGAAAGCAAGTAGTCATTTCACGACTGCCTTCACATCAGATCAAGTGTGGGGGTTACATGGTTTTTTAATATAATTTTTATTTTGTAAAAGGTAACAAAATATACAGAACAAAACTTTCCCTTTTAAAAACTAATGTTACAAACCCATATTATCACATATATAAATACTACCTATAGCAGATTAGCTATGTAAGTCCAACAATGTATTCTACCAGTTAAGCATGAAAACAAAAAGTTTTGTTTATCAGAGAGTCCTCAGTGACCATGGCAGACTCTGCAAGTGGTCTGAACCTAGGCTTAGAGTAAGGAATCATTGTGTTGGGAGTATGCTTTAGACTCAATTTTCAAAATAATTTTCACCCCTCAAAACAGATGGATCCTTCATAGAAATCAAGAACAAATCAATGTGAGCTCATTTCAAAAACCAGAAAAAGGATGGCACAGATGTAACCCACAGTGTGGTCTCTAATGACACTGAATCTCGTATCACACAGGCCAACATGCAGTTTGTTAAGACTTTAGAGACATCTGAATCCCAGCAGTCCTGGTCCAAGCAGGAAACAGGAAGTAATTCAGTAACTGTCAAAAACTGGGCCTGTTTGGCACTATGGTACAAGTGGGAGAGGAACCAGGAGGGCTTCCACTGTCCCCAGGTCCAGACAGTTCTGCAGGGGAACTGCTCTTTAAGGGACTGGAACGTGTCAAGGGGACTGCTAGACTTAAGAGTATAAGAGCCAAGTGTGTCACAGACTGCTGTGACGCTCCCTCCGCCCTCACTCCCAGCCTGGTCTTTTCATGGCCTCCAACTTTTGAAAGGAAAATACTGAAGAGGTTTTCTGCTCCAACAAGTCCAGGGCAGAGAAAAGTTGCGAATGTGGTTGAAATAGGCCAGGGTCCATCCCAAATTTGTAGCCAAAATCGGCAGTTTCATTCACGTGGTGCTGGCTTTGGAGGCATGAAGGATGCAAGAGTGAAGGGGTCATCAGTTCTTCCTCCATGGTTTCAGAGAGTGGCAGAGGCCAGGTAGAGTGCAGCAGGAGCATCGCTGAATAAAGAAGGCCCTGATGGGTCATTGTGTGAAGCTGTGAATGTGAGGCCTGGTTGGCAGCAGAGACCCCGAGAGGACTTTCAAGATGCCAGAGCTGTGAGATATTTGCCGGGGAGAGCTACATACAGGGAGGGGTACCAGCCTAAGGAAGAGATGTATGTTGCAAGCAAAGCTGGAAGAGCTGGGCCATCCAAGCCCTTTGGAAGTCAAGTCCCAGAAGTCGCACATGGAGCTACTGGATTTGGTGTTTGCCTTGCTGGTTTTTGGTCTTGTTTTGGTCCAGTGTTTCCTCACTATTCCTCTATTCCTCCATTTTGGAATGGGAATGTGTAATTGGTTCCGCTGTATGTTGGGAGTATGTAATTTGTCTTTTGATTTTACAGGAGCTTACAGTTAAGAGATTGGCCTGGGTCTCAGAAGAGACTTTGGACTATAGACTTTTGAATAGAATTGAGACTGGTAAAAACTATGGGGACTTTTAAGGTTGGACTAAATGCATTTTGCATTTTATATGGTCATGAGCCTATGGGGGCCAAGGAGTGGAATGTGGTGGTTTGAGTGGGAGTGTCCCCCATAGGCTTTAAGTGTTCAGACATTTTGTCCCCAGTTGGTGGCACTGTTCTGGGAGATCTTGAAGGGTGTGACCATATTTTTTTTTTTTTTTTTGGTCTTTTTGAGACCCTGTAGCTCTGGCTGTCCTGGAGCTCGCTCTGAGACCAGGCTGGCCTTGAACTCACAGAGATCCGCCTCCATCTGCCTCCCAAGTGCTAGGAGTAAAGGCATGTGCCACCACACCTGACTGGAGGCTTTAGCTTCTGACTTTCTTGGAATACCCTCAGAACACTTCTCTCTCAAAATTCAACTATCTTGTCTCAACCACAAGGGAAAGACAGTAAGAGCTCAATCAACAACCTTGGCTCACAATCTATGTTTGAGTCATTAAACATGAATAAGCACTCTTGGAAATGGATTCTCCAGCCCCCAAGTATTCTGATCCCTGGCCATTCCCAGCAGATATTGTACTGTAAAAGAGAAAACAGCCATCATTCCTGGGCCCTGTCAGAATTTCTCACTCATAGAGTCTAAAAATAACAAAATGGTGATTGGCTCATGTCATTGGCATGGTTTGTTAGGCAGCAATAATAGCTGGAATTACTCCATTCTATTACCTAATTCTTAAAACAATGGCACTTCACTATTTTGATATCCTTGCAAACATGTCCAATCTGCAGCCCAAAGGCCACATGTGGTCAAAGGTAGCTATGAATGCAGTCTAACACAAAACCAAAAACTTAAAACACCAAGATTTTTTTGCAACTTGAGTGCAATGTCAAAAGGTTGGACATGCTTGCTAGAAAGATTAGGTGGCTTGTCTATAATTATACAAACAAAATGAGGAATAGCACTTTGAATATGGATCTATTTACTCACAAAGAAGATACTGTTTCTACCATATCATATTTCCTCATGCTGAAATTATTGTTTTTCTGTCACCCATAGAAGATTCTAAATTGGGGCTGGAGAGATGGCCTAGCGGTTAAGAGCACCGACTGCTCTTGCAGAGGACCTGGGTTCGATCCCCAGCACCCACATGGTGGCTGAGAACCATCTTTGACTCCAGTTCCAGGGGAATTTGAAGCCCTCTTCTGACCTCCGCAGCACCGGTGCACAGACCTACATGCAGACAGTACATTCATACACATAATAAAATAAATTTAAAAAAAGAAGACTCTAAATTAATTAAATTTATTGCTGAAAAAGATACTACTGGTTTCCAGATCTTCAGTCTGATCTATTATACTGTCCACCTCAACCCTACTAGAAAATTGGAAGCTCAGGAATTCAAAAAAAAAAAGGAATAACCCAGAACACCAGGACAGGAGCAGGAGCAGAACAGCTACAGAGTCTCAACTCAAATCTCCTTTTTGTTTTTGTAAAGAGTTTCGCAATGTCAGCCCTGGCTGACCTGTATTCCCTTTGTGGACAAGGCTTGCCTTGAACTCAAGAGATCCACCTGCTCTGCCTCTCACTGAGTGCTGGGATTAAAGGTATATGCCACCATGCCTGGCTCAAACTTTTATTATTTTTCTACAATGTTGTTTTTAATTACGTGTATTTGTAACTATGTATGTACCTGGGGGTGCATGTGTATGCAGGTGCCCATAGAAGCCAGAAGAGGATATCTGATCCCCTGGAGCTGGAGTTACAGGTGGTTGTGAACAGCCTGATGTGGATGCTGGGAACTGAACTTGGGTCCTCTGGAAAAGCAGTATGCACTCTTAACCACAGAGCCATCTCTCTAGCCTTCAAACCCACTTGTAAAGCCTCAACCTGCCATTTCCTAGCTGTGAAAATCTGGACAACTCCACTTTTTGAACCTCAACTTCCTTACCTGTGGAAATGGAATAATGCTACAGGGCTGTGAGAATTAATTGCAGTAACCTATTTTAAAATACTCAGTAGAGCTCAACAAGTATTAGTGTCATGCCTTCCTTCCAGTTTTCATGCAGGCCATGAAAATGAGGAAGAGTCTTTAGCTTGGCCACAAAGTCCGAAAGGCTGATTTAAGTGGATATTAGAGAGTGTGAAGTACAGAAAATCGAGTGCATCATTAGTATGAAATGTCTGTGGAAAAACTATACAGAAAAGAGGTGAAAGAAAATGAGTTATACAAGTTTAGGGCTTAAACAGTCAAAATTAGTTAGCTTAATACTATTATCTGAACAATAAACTATGTCATCCTATGTTGAAAAGGAAGGAGAGTGGGAGAGAGTCTGTGCATATTAAAGTCATAATCCTCAAGGTTTATGTTGAATAAAAAATATTAATACAGTAAGCTAATTTCTCCATAGACAGGCAGAAATAAACAATAACCTTTTTTACTTGCAAATCTACTATACAGAAAGCAAAACTGGATACTTAGAAAGATCAGGGAAGGTAAAAAAAACTGTGGTATTCAGCCGGTGTGGTGGCACATGCCTTTGATCCCAGCACTTGGGAGGAAAAGGCAGATGGATCTTTGTGAGTTCAAGGCTAGCTTGGTCTACAGAGTGAGTTCCAGGACAGCTGGGGCTATAGAAAGACCCTGTCTCGAAAAGACAAAAAGAAAAAAAAAAAAAAAACTGTGGTATTCAAACTAGCTCAGGAGGCAGAGGCAAACAGATCTCTGTGAGTTCAAGGCCAGCCTGGTCTACATAGTGAGTACCTGGACAGCTGGGGCTGCAGGGAGAAGACTGTCAAAAAGACAAAAAAAAAAAAAAACAAAAAAAACTGTGGTATTCAAGCCTCTCCACATAGACCGTTTTTATATTATTTTTAAATCTGTACTAAGGAGACTAATTACTAACTTAAAAAAATAAAATAACTGAGCCAGGCATAGTGAATCATGCCTATAATCCTAGCACTCAGGAGGCTGAGGCAGAAAAGTTGCATGTTAGTGGTTAGTGTGGGCTAAACAACAAGTTCCAGGTCAGTCTGAGATATACAGTGAGATCCTGTCTAAAAATAATGAATGAATGAATGAATGAATGAATGAATGAAGTAAAAGAGTTCTGATAATATATACTGTAACAGTTAAAAACTGACCAGCAGGGCATGGTGTGCAAGCCTTTAATCCCAGCACTGAGGAGGCAAAGGCAGGCAGATCTCTATCAGTTCAAGGCCAGCCTGGACTATATAGAGAGTTCCAGGCAAGCTGAGGCTACAGGAAGACCCTGTCTCAAAAAGACTCCCCCCTTAAAAAGCAACAAAACTGTGACTTACCTACATATTTTAGCTATCTATTTACACATAATTAACTATGGCTGATCCACAACATTCTAGCTGTATACTAGATTTCAAGTTCCTCTAAAGAAAAGACAATATGCTCCTTAAGGATAAAAACCAAGTCATTCGATTCTGTATCCACAATGCCAAGCATAGTATCCCCTTTAGATAGCTGGTGCAAAGAATAGAGTAAACTGACACTGGGTTTGCTTAATGCTTTCTATATGAAGTCATCTCTAACTCTTGGTATAATTTTTAATTATGCTGTTAGTGTCTTGTTTTTATAAAAGAATACACTAGACCAGGTTGCACTGGCGGGGGCGGAGTTGCAGAGAAAATGTCCACTAAGTACTGCCCACTATCGATCTGGACCAAAACCACCAGGCAGAGCACCCAGAGCAGCCAAAATAGGAAAGCAGATTCTAACCCTCCAGCGTGACAGCTGTTCCCCCAAGACTTTGCCCCCCATCAGCTCTGAAGCAGATACAGAAAAAGAACAGCGTCCCATTTCCTTATCATAAGCAAAAGGCTGGAACGTTAGGTCTGGGCTTCCCAGAATCCCAAGGGGCACACAGATGCCCACTTCCTCCAGAGGCTGTCAATCCTCTGATCTCTTCCTCTGTACCTGAGTCCCCACACACTGCTATAAATGGGTGGGCCCCAGTCGCCATCTTGCCCCTGCCTTTCTCCTGTTCCACCATGTGTCCGCATGCAGCCCACACTGGCAATCCCACATGAAAGTAAATCATGTTCCTGGAGTGAAGAAAAAAAAAAAAAAAGAATACACTTAAGGGGCTGGAGAGATGGACTAGCGGTTAAGAGCACCGAATGTTCTTGCAGAGGATCAGGGTTCAATCCCCAGCACCAAAATGGTGCCTGAGAACCGTCTTTAACTCTAATTCCAGGGGAATCTGACACCCTCTTCTGACCTCCGAGGCATTGCATGACACGGGTGCACAAACCTACATGCAGACCGTATATTCATACACATACAAGAATAAATTAAAAAAAAATAAAATACACTTAAAATCCGAGTTTTCTAGACATGAAGGCAAAAATCTCAACATTTAGTTGTATCACAAAAAGGCAACATAAAAAGTTAAAAAAAATAAGGTTAACAATGATCCATGTATATTACTCCAAAGAAAGACTAAAATGACAATCACCTGAAAAGGAAGTAGGAAGCCAACCCAGATACCTGCTGCAGTTCATTTGGGGCAGATTTTGATAGTAGATATTGCTATATGGTTCTCCTTTCAAGTAAGCAGTATTGTTTCCTTCTCTTAATCTGAACAAATGTTAAGGTATATGAAACTTTTTGTATGCTGTGTCCTAATCATCTGGTCTAGGCAGTCCTTCACTTTATGAGAAAATTTCTTGAAGAGTTTTCTACTCTATGATATGCCTAGTCTCCTAAATTATGCTTATCACAATTGTATATATTGTAACTCTTCTGCTAAAACAACAAGCCTCTAACAAGTCAGAAGAACTTTAGCAGCATCTCAAAAGATTCCCTCTGCTGCCACCAATGAATTCCCAACCTATTCTTAAGAATCTATAGAGCATGCGATGAAGTCCAGAGAATTTACATGTTTAATCTACATCTTGAAATGGGAGGCCTGCCAAAATACACTTGGAAACCAATTAGCTAAGGTCATCAATAACTTTCTAATAGTCAAATTTGTAGCACTTTTGATTTTCTCTTTCTCTTAGCAGCATCTGATACCTTCTGAAAATTCTCTACGTCACCTTACAAGCAGACATTCTACTTTCTTATCACCATTCAGTCCTCTTCCATTTAAGAACACTTAATCTTTCAATGATGGTGATCAGAATCACAGTGACCATCTTCATAAACAGTGATAGACACACTGCTTCAACAACTACCTGTATAGCTTCCACATCAGACTCACACAGGTAGTCAGGGGTAATGTGGCACATGAGAATAAAGATGTATTATTCAACAGAAACAAATAGGATTTCAAAATATTGGCCTCAATATTCACATGTAAAAACCTAGAAAGCACATCTTTTTTTTTTTTTTTTTTTGGTCTTTTTGAGACAGGGTCTCCCTGTAGCCCCAGATGGCCTGGAACTATGTAGAGCAGGCTGGCCTTGAACTCACAGAGATCTGCCTGCCTTTGCCTCCCAAGTGCTGGGATTAAAAGTGTGCACTACCACACCAGACAGCATATGTCTTTTTAATTATTAATTTCTCTATGTGCACATTCATCTGCATATCTGTGGGAAAGGGATGCAGATGTGTGTGCCAGTACTCCTGAGTGTGGCACATGTAAAGGTCAGAAGTCAACTTGGATGCTATTCTTCAGGAGCTGGCTACCTGTGCTTGAGATAGGGTTTCTCACTGGGACCTGAGACTTGCCAATTAACCTAGGCTGGCTGGACAGCAAGCTCCCGGTATCTGTTTCTGCCTATCCAGTGCTGAGATACAAAAGTGTGCTTGGCAGACGGGCGTGGTGGTGCATGCCTTTAATCCTAGCACTTGGGAGGCAGAGGCAGGCAGATCTTTGTGAGTTCAAGGCCAGCCTGGTCTACAGGGTGAGTTCCAGGACAGCTGGGGCTACAGGGAAACCCTGCCTTGAAAAGACCAAAAAAAAAAAGTATGCTTGGCTTTTAATGTGAGTGCTAGGGACCAAACTCAGGTAGGTACTCATGCTTGCATAGTAAGTACTTTACTAAACTATCTCCCCAACCCTGACACACACCTTTGCGAATTTTACCTTGGTTCTTTTCCACAGCTAGGTATAACACCTTTCTACATTTGTGTTCTAAATTCTAAATTTGTGTTCTAAAAAAAAAAAAAAAATGTTAAAAGGTTCCTACCCCACAATGACCATTACAGCATGCCCTGAGGCCCATAGGCCTCAGAAGTGACAGATGATTCCAGAGCTGGAAAGAAAAGTACAAGATGAACTTGGAATATGTTGTGAAATACATCAAAGATGGAGGCATGTCCAAAGACACACGAGCCAACTTGAAGGGGTTTACCTAGCAAAATCTGAGAGAGTTTGAGAATTGAAATGAAATTTCAAATCACAGTAACAAATAGGAACCACCAAATAGGAAAAGAATTCCATGAGTATATATTTATATAAATCAATGATTGAATGCCAATCTAGACAGGTGAAATCAGTGAATCTAATTCATGGTGTGGTGTTTAGAAAGATAAGTTTAAAAAAAAAAAGATAAAAGTAACTTTGCATAGTAAAACTTAGCAAAGATGAATTTACAAGTGTTCAAGGTTAAATAAGATCAGCGATGGGACAATACAGTGTATCTCCTGGTGATATACTAAAAATAGACATTATTTCTGTAGTATTCCTGCCAACAGTGTACTCAGTTTGCATATGAGCAACCACTAGAAGCACTTAATTAGAGGGGCATGTTAAAGAACAAAAGGTCCATACTATTTAAAATTGCCAAGGTCGTAAAAGACAAAAATACTAAGGAGTTATTCCAAACTAAAGAAGAGTAAGTGGGGGCCAGCAATATGGCTCAGCAGGTAAAAGTGCTTGCCATAAAGCCTAATGACCTGAGTTGAATTCCTCAGAACCCACATGGTGGAAGGAAAGAACAGACTCTGGGAAGTTATCCTCTGACCACACACATAAATACATACATACACACAAACACACACACACACACACACACACACACACACAAAATAAATAAAGGAATAAATGCAAAAAAATAATTTAAAGAGACATGACAATTAAATGCAAGCTGTGATCTTAAAGGATCCTGGACCAAATAAGGAAAAGAAATACTACTGAGATCACTGGCTAAAATTGGATGGCATCTATGGATCTCAAATTAGCATTGTATCAATGTTGATTTCCTGATTTGGTAGTTAATGTAGGAGATTGTCCATGTTTTGTAAATACAGACTAAAATATTTAGGCATTTTGTCTACAACTTGCTCTCAAATGATTCAGAGAGTCTAATGAATCTACAAATAACACATTCTCTGGAAATGGGGAAACAGGGATGAGAATGGATCAGAAAAGGGATATTAGGTAGTTTCACCAAAATTTGAAGATTCAATCAGACACAGCATAATAGTGCTAGGGATACAGTTCAGTTGGTGGCAAGCTTACCTAGCATACATAAAACCCAAAACCCTAGGTTCAATCCCCACCACCATATAAACCTGCCATGGTGGCACATACTATAATCCCAGTATTTGATAGATACAAGGCAGGAGGTTCAGAAGTTAGACATCATTCTTGACTACATGATTAGCTCAAGGCCAGCCTGAGCTATTGAGACTCTGTCTCAAAAATCAAAAGAAGGGGCTGGAGAGATGGCTTCGCAGTTAAGAGCACAGACTGTTCTTGCAGAGGACCCGGGTTTGATTCCCAGCACCCACATGGCAGCTAAGAACCATCTTTAACTCCAGTTCCAGGGGAATCTGATGCCCTCTTCTGATCTCCTTGGCATTGCACGACATGGGTGCACCAACCTACATGAAGACAGTACACTCATACACATAAAAAATAATAAATAAAAAAATTTAAATCAAAACAAAACAGGCAAAAGAGCAAGGCGGGGGGGGAGATACACAAGAAGAGGAAGACTCAATGCCAATGCCAAGGGGACTTCTGAACATCCGAAAAGACCTCACTGAGCCCACATGTAGTGGACAAGATGTCCCATGCTAAGCTTGTATACACACGTGATATAAAGCTAGTTCAGTGTTAAAATTTGGCTAAAGGGATTCCAGGAGCTCTTTGTACATATCTTGAGAATTTTCATTAGGTGTGAAATTTTCTTTAGGTGTTAATTTTCTTTTCTTTGGTCTTTTTGAGACAGAGTCTCCCTATAGCCCCAGCTGTCCTGGAACTCACTCTGTAGACCAGGCTGGCCTTGAACTCACAAAGATCCACCTGCCTCTGCCTCCCGAGTGCTAAGATTAAAGGTGTGCACCACCACGCCCAGCGTGGTGTTAATTTTCAAAAGTTTAGTGTGAACTTATGACCATGGTACCTGCAAAACAACAAATGGCTCACTAAAGACACTAAAAAATTATTTGGCCCTCCCTTCTCAGAGGAATTGCTACTTAATACTAATTGAACATTTTCCTCTTTCTTCCATCAAATGTACTCTCAGTTCTAATGAAACTACCTCATCAGTCTTGGTTCTAATCTCGGACTCTAGTCATCCCTCCCCTGTACAATCCCTGTGGGATTGCCAGCAATCCCCACATCCCCCTTTCAAGGTTCCTACATCCTTAAGAGCCACCTATGATCTTGACTCTACCTCTGCAGATGAAAGTCCATTGGGGCTGTAGAAGACTAATAGAAAAATAATGGAAAACCTTTTGGTGCCTGGGAATGGAAAAGGTCCCACATCAAGGCCTGGAAGCCCAGGCCACATGTGGAGTCAAGACCATTGGTGGCCCTTAAGGGATGCATGAATTCCATTCTAGAGAATTACTCCTCCCAGAATCTACAAATGACAGAGATCTCCCATCCCCAATACATGCCCAAAACTGAAGCAAAGCTATTGCTACGTACAACCTGGAAACTTGAAAGGGGGCTGTGGGGATTGCCGCCATTCAGAGAACTCTGAAACTGCTGCCCAACATCAGAAATCCTCCATCCTCCACTCTACTTCACCATCAACCTACAAAGTTTTTCAGTGTAATCATATTATTTTTTAAAGAAAATAAGAAAAAAAAATTTTTAAAGAACATACAACTGTTTTTCCAAAATAAGAACATCCACTCTCAGAACTCTTGGAAAACAAAGATCTGGCAAAATCCTGGACCATTATTCCAAACAAAGTGTTTAATGAGAGTCAAATGGCTTAGTTATGGTGTCATCTAAATATTTTAGTAATTTAAATTATGGGAATAGGAAAACAAAAATCCATATCAACTGCCACTTACTGACCATCTCTTCTATTTAAAGTACAGTCAATGATTTATGTAGAGTACTCACAACAATTCACTTAGGAAGCTGGAGCAAGAACACTGCCATAGGTTCAAGGCTAACCTGGAATACATGATAAATTCCAAGCCTAAGCTACAGTACAAAGCATTAAAAAAAAAACAAATCCACCAGCTCAAATGTCATATAATTTGCCAAGGTTTCTAAGCCCAGATTTCAAACCCATTTGTCTAATTCTGAAGTCTGTGATTTTTTTTCCCCTATATTAAAGGGACTCTACTACATATTTCCAATATAGTCAACTCAAAATTGTCTTAATCACACACACACACAATATAGCCTGAAAGGAAACAAAACTATCTATGTAGATGGTGACTGACAATAATTGTTCTCATTTACATTTTTAAAAACACAATTGCTGAGGGGCTGGAAAGATGGCTCAGCAGTTAAGAGCACTCTTGCAGGGTCCCAGGTTTGGTTCCCAGCACCAATGGCAGCTAACAATCATCTGTAACTAATTCCAAGGGATCTGATGCCCTCTTCTGACCTCTCCAGGCACTGGATGATGTGGGTACACTTATACACATGCAAGCAATACACTCATATACATAAAATAAAAATAATTTTTTTGTGTTTTTTTGAGACAGGGTCTCCCTTTAGCCCCAGCTGACCTGGAACTCATTTTGTAGACCAGGCTGGCCTTGAAGTCACAGAGATCCACCAGCCTCTGCCTCCTGAGTGCTGGCATTAAAGGCATGCACCACCGCACCCGGCAAAAAAATAATATTTTTAAAAACAGAATTACTGCAGAGCATGGTGGTGCATGCTTTTAAACCCAGCACTGGGGAGGCAGAGGCAGGTGGATCTCTGGGAGTTCCAGGCCAGCTGGGGCTATAGGGAGATCCTATCTCAAAAAAGACAACAAAACAACAACAACAAAACAATTGCTGATGAACATGGATTGAACTCATGAAGCAATACAAAAGAAACAATCTTTGTCTTTAGGTGTTTTATATTCATTAGGTAAGATAAAAAATTAACAACTACAAAAAAATGTAATGACAGGGGGGCTGAGTGGCTCAGTGCTAAGGTGATGAACTAGAATTCCTAGCACTCCTGGGACTCACTGGCCAGTCTAGCCAAAAATATGTGAGCTCCAGGATCAATAAGAAAACCCTGCCTTGCCAGGCATGCGCCACCATGGTGGCGCATGCCCTTAATCCTAGCACTTGGGAGGCAGAGGCAAGTGAATCTTTGTGAGTTCAAGGCCAGCCTGGTCTACAGAGTGAATTCCAGGACAGCTGAGGGTACAGAGAGACCCTGTCTCGAAAAGACCAAAAAAAAAAAAAAAGGGATTATGAAAAATTTACAGAAAAAAAAATGAAGATATTCTCCCTCACCATTTTGATGAGGTATTGCTGTACCATAGTCCTGGTCTCTTAAGTATTTCTAGACTCCCAATTTCTCTTCCATCAGTAAAATATGTAGGGTTATTAGACAATATTAGGGAGCCCTTCTGAATCTATCAGTCTATCTGCTTATGACATCCTTTCTCAGAAAGTACTCAGGCATTACAGTATACACAGTTAGAGACTAATGAAGGACTCACCTAATGAAAAAGCATGCCTAAAGCATGGAAGTAGACAGTATGACCTGAACCACGGTGTGGAAATCCACAGAGAGACTTGAAACACGGTATGGAAGTCCACAGAGACCTGAAACATGGTGTGGAAGTCCACAGAGACACCTGCCACACGGTGTGAAGTCCACAGAGAGAACTGAAACATGGTTGTGGAAGTCCACAGAGACACCTGACACACAGTGTGGGAGTCCACAGAGAGACCTGAAACACGGAGTGGAAGTTCACAGAGAGACCTGAAACACGGAGTGGAAGTTCACAGAGAGACCTCAAACAGTGTGGAAGTGCACATAGACACCTGACACACGGTGTGAAGTCCACAGAGAGAACTGAAACATGGTTGTGGAAGTCCACAGAGAGACCTGAAACATGGAGTGGAAGTTCACAGAGAGACCTGAAACAGTGTGGAAGTGCACAGAGACACCTGACACATGGTGTGGGAGTCCACAGAGACCTGAAACATGGTGTGGAAGTCCACAGAGACACCTGACACATGGTGTGAAGTCCACAAAGAGACCTGAAATATGGAGTGGGAGTCCACAGAGACCTGAAACACGGTGTGGAAGTCCACAGAGAGACCTGAACCACAGTGTGGGAGTGCACAGAGAAACCTGACACATGGTGTGGGAGTCCACGGAGAAACCTGACACATGGTGTGGAAGTCCACAGAGAGACCTGAACCACGGTGTGGAAGTGCACAGAGAGACTTGACACATGGTGTGGAAGTCCACAGAGAGACCTGAACCACGGTGTGGGAGTGCACAGAGAAACCTGACACATGGTGTGGGAGTCCACGGAGAAACCTGACACATGGTGTGGAAGTCCACAGAGAGACCTGAACCATGGTGTGGAAGTGCACAGAGAGACTTGACACATGGTGTGGAAGTCCACAGAGAGACCCAGCTGAAAAAGAGAGGATGAGGGGAAAAAATATCCCTCTTCCTGGAGTCATGAAAAGTTTCTATGTGTGTGTGTGTGTGTGTCTGTGTGTGTGTGTGCATGTGTGTGTGTCTGTTTGTGTGTGTGCATGTGTGTGTGCATGCATGCATGCGTTTGTGTATGTGCGTGTGTGTGTGTGTGTGTGTGTGTGTGTGTGTGTGTGTGATGCATGTGTTTGGGCATACATTCGTGTACATACATGCATAGGCCAGAACAGGACATCACATGTCCCCCTTCCTGTACCGCCCTCCATATTATTGCCGTGAGACAGGATCTCTCTGAACTGGAAGCTCCCCTTTGTGGCTAGGCTAGCCACCCAGTGAGTTCTCAGAACCTGCCTGTCTTGCCCCTAATGCTGGGATTACAGGCAAGTTCATCCATGTCCCACTTTTTCTTTTATTATGTTTATTTTATGTACCTGAGTATAATGCCTGCATGTGTGTATGTGCATCTGTATCATGCAATGCCTGCAGAGGTCAGAAGAGGGCATTGGATTCCCCTGGAACTGGAGTTACAGATGGTTGTTAGCCACCATGTAGGTTCTGGTAATCAAACCTGGGTCCTCTGCAAGAGTAGCCAGTGCTCTTAACTGCTGAGCCATCTCGACAGCCCCAGTCTCACCTTTTCTTAAAAAAAAATTGGGGGGGGGGTTGAGGGTTTTTTTGTTTTGTTTTGTTTTGTTGTGTTTTCATTTTGAGACAGGGTCTCCCTGTAGCTCCAGCTGTCCTGGAACTCACTATGTAGACCAGGCTGGCCTTGAACTCACAGAGATCCTCCTGCCTCTGCCTTCTGAGTGCTGCAATTAAAGGCGTGCACCATCACACCCGGCTGGGGTTTTTCGTATTTTATGTGTATGGGCATTTTGTCTGCATATGTAAGAGCACCATGTATGCACTGCCCGTGGAGGTCAGAAAAGGATGTTGAATCCACTGGAACTAGAGGCAGAGATAGCTGTTAGCCATCATGTGGGTGCTGGGAACTGAAACTGGGTCCTCCAGAAGAACAGCCAGTGCATTTACCTGCTGTCTTTCCAGTCCCACGCCCCACTTTTTAGGCAGGCTCTGCCGATCGGGACTCAGGCCCTTGGGTCCTCGTGCCTGCCAAGCAAGCACTCTTACCCACTGAGCAATCTCTCTACTTCCTTAATGAAGCAATCATCACTGGCTCTAGGCATTCCTCTCGTCCCTTATCAACACTGAGCCAACATGGAGAGAAAAAAGTCTTCTCAAGGCTACTTGGTTTTCAGCTCTCCATTTGAATTGTATGATGTTAATTAAGAACATGAACCTTGGCCCTGAAATCATCTGAATTTTGTAGTGTAGGTGATTTCAAGCAACAAAAACTATGATCATTAATAACAATGTACACTGCAATTTATAATTGTTTTTTTTAAAGTCCATTAATAGCATTCAGCTCAATTCCATGAGCTCTTCATTGGTGTCTACTAGGCACAAAGTACTGTGCCAGGAGCCAGAAAATACTTTCCCCTTTCTCAGCCAATACAAAGAGGACTATGAAGGACCCGGGAGTAAAAGAACACTTCAGGTAGCAGCGTTCATCGAGAACCCATCTGCCCCGTCTGGTCTACACTAGTATTTCATCTTGGATGTGGGAACCTTTGCTGTATGTAACTCA
>VZQC01012446.1:0-219632 GCA_009823505.1 Rhizomys pruinosus | reverse complement strand
AAAAAAAAAAAAAAAATTACAGAACTTGCCTGGTGTGGTGGCACACACCTTTAATCCTAGCACTTGGGAGGCAGAGGCAGGTGGATCTCTGTGAGTTCAAGGCCAGCCTGGTCTACAGAGTGAGCTCCAGGCTAGCTGGGACTAAAGGGAGACCCTGTCTCAAAAAATACCAAAAAAAAAAAGAATTAGAGAACTTAAAAACAAGAAACTCCTTAGAAATTTAGAAATAATCTTTCAATGCTACTAACTTCATTTTCACACCAGATTAAACTGAAGCTCAAGAATTAAATAACTTGCCTTAATATCATGCATAAACTTGTAGAAGAATGAATACTGGAACTCAGATTTTCTAGAAGTAAAGTCTAAGAGTGTGTCAAGACTATAAAGCAGTAGTCACATCTGGCTATAAATTTAAACAATTAAAATTAAATAAACTTTAAACTCAGTTTCCACATATACTAGTCATATTTCAAGTACTCTGTGCCTACACTTGGCTAAAGGATACCATATCCAACAGTACAGGGGGGGAAAAAAAGTTCCCTCACTATTTGTCAATTATACCTCAAAAAAAACCTGGGCAAGGGGAAGGATTATTTCTCAGAATAAAAATAATAACTCTTCCCTTCTAGATCCTTTTTCTTTCCTACTAATCGACACAACCTCCTGTTAGAAGATACAAACAAAATGAACTACCCAAAGTAATGCCTTCCTCTTAATACAGCCCACATCATACTGTCATTCTGTGCTTACCAATTTCTTCAAACATCTGTACCTCTCTTCCAGTGTTTCTACTTAGGAATAATAAAATAAACAATAATTAAGTAAAAATGCTGCTAATCAAGAATAATAAATACCCTCTTCTTTTTCCCGCTTACTATAACTATACTGGGTTCACATTTAGGGATATGAACTAAATTGTACTATTTCCAGACAACTATTCTTCTGTGCAAAAAGAGTCTATAGAACCTCTTCACTATATTCCTTCTCACCATCTGTAGTAATTGAACATTAAGTGAGAAACATAACAGTGCATGCCTCCACAGTATATTCCTGCTCCCAGTATCTCCCCCAAAACTTCCAGAAGCTAAATCAATCTTTATTTAATGCTTCAGTTAGTCTACTGAGCTTGTAAATTTTATGTATCTGGGCTACAGCACAGAAAAAAACTCTAACAGGTGAGAACCAAGTTAAACAGCAAAATTCAGCTCAGTTTGTAAACCAGCTTCATTTCTAACAATACTTTTAACCATTTGCTTTTAAAAATCCACTGAACAAGATTTCTACCTTATATTGAGACATGTCTGTCTCCCTGCAGCCCCAGCTGGCCTAGAACTCACTATGTAGACCAGGCTGGCCCGGATCTCACACAGATCCTCTTGCCTCTGCCTCCCAAGTGCTGGGATTACCTACATATTTTTTAAAGCTCTCCTGCATATTAAATTATCTCTCAGAGAAGTAAAGAGGTAGTCTTAAAAAAAAGTGTCTACTTTAACCTAGTGGTATCTTTGTTCTCTAAAGATAACTTAGTAAAAAATGGAACCACCGATCCCCATTTAGAGTTTAGGTTAAGTCATAAACACTAAATTAATAACAATATACACTATACTGTCATTTTATAACTCTGTGTAATAGATAAAATTAAAACATTTTAAGTATACAAACTTAGAGTGCTTAATAAGAGTCAATAGGGATCAGTCTTAAAAACTAGAAAAAATTTTATTGCTATCCTACATAAATTTATTACTATCTCAGTTTATACATTAAAAAGGGGGTATCTATATTTGATCTGATAAAATTTAATTTATAGGATTCTGTAACTTTTATAAGTTCTTCAAAAATAATGAAGTTGTACATTGGTCACAATGTTACAGTTCAAGTGAATTTTCCTGAGACTGCATTCTAAGTACATCTGACCCAGAAAGTATTTTTAGCATGTGTGTTCAATAGATGCTGGTGTTCTGCCTAGCCTAAATTAGAAATTAGGTGTTATAAATTTAAAGTAACAATGTTACCAGGGACATTTTAAAGATAGTCAATTAGGACATGGTGGGGAAGGGAGGAACAAAACATGACACAATTTACCCACAGCCTAGAAGCTAGAGAACAAAAAGTCACTCACTCACCTATTACTACTTTTGAGGAATCTGTAATTTTCAAATTTAACAAATTTTAGTGTATTCAATATAATGAAAAACTACAGAATTGTGAGACATCTGTATTTTTAAATCTTTTGGTCAATATTTAAAGCACATTAGCTAAACCACAAATATTCTCATGTACACAACAACAAAAGGCTATGTTGATCTTATAAGTCAGTCAAAATCCCGATAGTATGGGGCTATGTACATGTATTATTGCAAAATATGAACAAATATATGAATACCGTAAAACGTGGAGATATGTAACAGAAATGTATTCTGAAAAAAAAAAAAAAAAAAACCTGCGGTGCCCAAAAGATTGAGATGATAGAACCTTTTATGAGTGAATAAACGGCTCTATATAAAATACATAAGCTTTCATTTCAAAACTTTTTAAAAGAGCTCATTGAATTTATAATCCTCAAACTCAAGAATTAATTCCTAGTTCTATTCTATTAAGCACACTGAATAACTGTTTAAGGTCATCCTCTCCCCTTTTGGCAAATCCCTCCCTCCCAGTCTGACACACTAAGGTTCAGAAGCCCAGGACTTAACAAAGCTCTGGCTTTCCCGTTCCCGTCTTCTTTCTACTCACGCCGTTTTTTGGAAGGCAGACACTGGCTTTTTGTTTTTGTTTTTCCTCCATGGCCACGTTTTAAACGTGCCCACTGGGCTGGCTCCGAGAACGGGCACACTCCTAGCTGCGCTCCCGAGGTGGCTGGTGGACTCAGTCCTCTCGGGGCCGCTTTCACTGCCTGTCGGCCGTCCTGGCACACTGATGGCGCTGTGCCATGAAGGCCAGAGTCTTCCAGCCTAAGTTTTGCTGAAACATCCCCAGTGGAAGGAACTCTGGACGGTTCCATCGGCAGGAACCCCAGGAAGACATTGCTCGGTGTCTACCGACACCTCAGTTACTACACTTTATCTTCTGAAGAATTCTAGCTTCTCTTTAATCTCCGAATTGGCTTGTAGAAATAACCCTGGGCCAATCCAGGTGACTCAGGCTTTGTTCCTAGACATGAAGAATAATTCAATTTTCCCCGAAATTATTAACAAACACTGTCACTTAAAGCCACGGGGCCACAGGTCACCGTGCTTGGATTCCCAAAATGCCACCAGCACGCATTTCTCTTTGCTAAGAGGACCCAGATGTTGACCACTGAGGCAGTAGTGACCCTTCCGTAAGACTGTAAAAATCGAAGCGAAAGCTTTTTATGTGCTGTACCATCTCAACTTTGGGGGCCCAACTACAAATTCGTAAATGCAAGTCGCTAGATGGAACAGTCACAAGAGACTTCCAAGTTCAATCAAGCCCGTGCAGCATGCAAGAAGCACCCATTCTAATAATAATAACAGAAAAGATAAACTCCACACACGGTATACTTTGTAGATTAACCTGGAGTTTGGATACACTGGTACATTCCATCCCCGCACCTATTCAGTCCCCGATCCCTTCACTCATCCGTAACGGAGATTCCAACTCGGACCTCCGGGAAGCTCCCGAGTGCACAGTCCCAGGAAGAAAAGGGAAAGCGCCGTTTGTTTCCACCGTGGAAATCGACCTTGCCTGTCCGGCCACCTGGCCAGGTGCGCGCCCCCGACGTGCAAGCGGCCGAGCAGGCCCGGCGGGAACCTCCCCAGCACCGGCTTACCTACGTTATCACAGCCGCGTCCTCTTGGCTGGGGAGAAAAAAAATCCAAACGAAAAAAGCTGGGAGGCCAGCGGCCGCGCTGCGGGGGAAAGACGCGTGGCCCGCGTGGGGGGCCAGCCCGTCGCGCCCCTGCCCGTCAGCGGCCCGCCAGCCGCAGCCACAGCGGCCGCACGTCGGCCCGCGGCCGCCAGCAGCACCCCGTCATCCTGCGGGGCTGCGGGGCCACCGGGCTGCGGGGCGGGCGGCGCGCTCGCACCTCGCGGAGAGGATGAGCTAATCTTCACACACGCGCGCCCCCCCCCAAGTGCCGCGGGCCCCCAACTGCGAACCCCGGGCCAAAGTCAAGTCTTTCAAAGCCCCGGCCCCGATTTCTGACAGAACCCGGGAGTCCTGAGAGAACAATGTCGCGATAGCCGAGGAGAGCGCGCGCGTGTGGCAACGGTGACTCCCGGCGGCGTTTGTGTGTGAGAGTGCAGAGGAGAAGCTCTGTCACCCTCCTCCTCCTTCTCCTCCTCCTCTTCTTCCTCCTCCTCCCTCTCCTCCTCTCAGGAGCACACCCGGTCTCCTAGGCCGGAGCATAGCAACCGAACATGGCGGCTGCGCAGGCGCTAGCCAGTCAGAGGCCGGGAGCGGCGGCCTCAGCAACAGGAGGCGGTCTCGCGAGAGGTGGGCCACGCCCCCCTCTCCTCCTCCGTTTCGCCCGCGGCCCTGCGCAGTGGCACCAGCCTGGGAGCCCAGAGGCACGCAGGTGCGAGAGAAGCGGGACTTAGCGGGCTGGGAGGGAAGGCGAGGTTCCGTGACCACGCCCCTCAGCCAGTCCAGGATTGGCTGCTTGCGTGTGGCCCAGCCTCCCGCTAGCTGACTCTAGGGAGTCAAAGGAGAGTAAAATAACCCAAAGGGGAAAACTCGACTTCTTCCTCGTGCCAGGTTGTCCCAGCTCAGTGCTGATAGAGCATATAAGCTTTGGTCTGCAGTTTTGAATCACTTCCCCTCCTAAATATAGACTCCCGGAAACAAAGCCGAAGCAATGGCATCCATGTAATAAACGATTGAGCAGGGGTGGCGGGAAGCTGGAGAGATGGCTCAGCTGTTAAGAGTACTGACTGCTCTTCCAGAGGACCCAGGTTCGATTCCCAGCACTCGCGTGGCAGCTAAGAACCATCTTTAAGCCGGGCGTGGTGGCGCACGCCTTTAATCCTAGTACTCGGGAGGTAGAGGCAGGCAGATCTCTGTGGGTTCAAGGCCAGCCTGGTCTACAGAGTGAGTTCCAGGACAGCTGGGGCTACAAGGAGACCCTGTCTCGAAAAAAACAAAAAATAAATAAATAAATAAATAAGAATTTGAGAATTTGATATCATGCCAGCACTTTAAGCTGGGTGTTTTCTGATACAAACATACTGGTGATAGGACATTTCTAAGGCTGAGTGATGTCAACTGAACTAGGGAAGGGGTGGATTTGGGGGACACCCTCACATTTCATTTTTGCCTTTTCTTTACATTTATTTATTTGTACACATCCAAAACGTATGTGTACAAAAGGACAGCATCCAAGGGTTTATTCTCTCCTACCATGTGGGTCCCAGAGATCAAACTCGGATTGTCAAGCTTGGCAACAAGTAACTTTTACCCTCTGAACCATCTTGCGGGCCCTTGCCTCGTTTTTTGTTATTTTGTGCCCTGTTCTGTGGGCAGATTCCTTCTTTTTTAGTTCTTGATCTCAACCTGTGTATCCTACCAGAACTGGCCTTTATAAAAATGTTCCTTCAAGGGGTGGAGAGTTAGCCTAGCAGTTAAGAGTGCTGACTGCTCTTGCAGAGGACCAGGGTCGATCCCCAGCACCCACATGGAGGCTGAGAACTGTCTTTAACTCCAGTTCCAGGGGAATCTGATGCCCTCTTCTGACCTCCGCGGCATTGCACGACACGGGTGCACAAACCTACATGCAGACAGTACATTCATACACATCCTAAAATAAATTTAAAAAAAATAGGGCTGGAGAGATGGCCTAGCGGTTAAGAGCGCCGACTGCTCTTACAGAGGACCCGGGTTCGATCCCCAGCACCCACATGGCGGCCGAGAACCGTCTGAGACTCCAATTCCAGGAGAACTCCAGCTCCAGGGGAATCCGAGACCCTCTTCTGACCTCCGCGGCATTGCACGACACGGGTGCACAGACCTGCATGCAGACAGTACATTCATACACATACAGAAATAAAAAAAATAAAAATAAAAATTAAAAAAAAATATGGTGGCGCACGCCTTTAATCCTAGCACTCGGGAGGCAGAGGCAGGCGGATCTTTGTGAGTTCAAGGCCAGCCTGGTCTACGGAGTGAGTTCCAGGACAGCTGGGGCTACAGGGAGACCCTGTCTCGAAAAGACAAAAAAAAAAAATTTTTTTTAAAAAGTTCCTTGAAGAGGGGGTAGGGGGTGGGGGAGGTGGAAAAATAGCCCAGTGGTAGAGCAATTCCCTAGTATGCCCAAGGTTTTAGCTTCTGTCACCAACACCAAACACACAAATGTACAACCTCAAAGCTAACCTTTCCTGTTCAACAAACTGGAGGGTGGAAGGGAAGGGAAACAAATTTCAGTTCTAGCCTGTGCTCATTCATCCTGCCCTGAGTATGTATTCTTGCCTCTAACTTCCATTTCTCAAATCCATCCTTTGTGGCATTGCCTCTGCCAAGAGGCTCCTCACCTCACTTTACCAACATCTATTCATTCCTCAACAAAAGATCCCAGAGAATTCCACTGGAGGTGAGGGGGAAGAAATAATGTCTGCCTTCTTTGACATGAAGAGCTCTAGCTTTACACATCCCTTTGTGTTTTCTACAATGTTTATCTTCCTGCATAATTCTTAGCACTGTGGATATTGATGATAGTTCTGACCTGCACTACTACCTGAGTGAAACTGACCTCAGAATGCTGAGGACACTGCCTGGCAGGGAAAAGAAAAGGTTAGTGGAAAAATGAAATGGAGCAGGATTTCAAAGAAATACCTGAAATAGGGGCTGGGAAGATGACTTGGTAAAGTGTTTGCTGGGGAGCATAAAGACCTAGGTCAGATCCACAGAACCCATATAAAAAGCCAGGGAGGAGGAGGAGGAGGAGGAGGAGGAGGAGGAGGGGGAGGAGGAGGAGAAGTGAGACAGGTGCTTTACAAGCCAGGGATATAGCTCAGTTGTAGCTTACTCGCCTTGTCCGAATGAAGCCCTGGATTCAATCCTCAGTACCTCATAAATCCAGACCTGGCAATCCATGCCTGTAATTCCAGCACTTGAGAGATAGAAGCAAGAGGATCAGAAATTCAAAGTGATCCTCAGCTACACAGCAAGTTTGAGGACAGCCTGAACTATATGACTCTGTCTTAAAATATATAATAATAATAATAATAATAATAATAATAATAATACAACTTTACCACATGCCCCATTTTCATCCTGGCTCAACAAAGACTGAACTGGCAAATAAGTTCATGCTTCTCATATTTTAATGTGTATATCTGTCACCTGGATGTCTTGTTAAAATGCAAAAATGCAAGTCTGGAGGCTAGAAAGACGGCTCAGTGATTAAGAGTGCACATACCATACTGCTCTAGCAGAGAACCTAAGTTCCCAGCACCCACATCAGGTGGCTCACAACCATCAGTAACTCAGGCTCCAGAGGAAGACAAGCAGATTTCTTTCAGATTGAGGCCAGCCTGGAATGGTCTACATGGCAAGTTCCAGACCAGCACAGCAATATAATGAGATCATGTCTCAAAACAACAACAACAACAATAATAATAATAATAACAAACCATGAGAATTTTTCAGCTCTGGACTGGAAAGATGGCTCAGCAGGTAAAGTCCACTTGCCACCAAGTTTGACCTGAATTCAATCCCTAGGACTCACATGATAAAGGAGAGAACCTATTCCTCAAAGCTGCCCTCCAACTTCAACACATCTGCCATGGCACACACCACAGCAAGCACACACACATACACACATGGACACACAGACACACACAGAATAATAAATCAAAAATGTAAAAATAGTTTTTAAGAATTCAGATTCTAATGTACTACACCTGAGATGGCCCCTGAGACTGCAATTCTAACAATTTCCCTGATCCCCAGATGAACTTGGCATAACAAGAATATAGATGTTTAAGTAAAGTCAAAGGAAATGTTCTTGCACTTGCAAGTTCTCTGACAAAATATCTAAATTTTGCTTTATTTAAATTTTATTCTTTAAAGCAATATATTTTAATACCTGTTCTGATCATCTGATGATCACTTTGCAATCAGACACTGCACTTGACTTTATACATGGCCCCAGTTATAACCACAGCAATGAATTCCACACTGTTATCACAAGAGACAATTTAATTTTAGTAAAACATCACCCACAATACCATATATATAATATTAATTGAACTTTAAAGTTGAGTTCAGTTCATTTTGTATATTTCATTCATTTTATAGTTGTAGGAAGCTGTAAGAATAAGGAATTTCTACCTAATCTAATACTTGAAGAAACATAATTAAGATAATTAAACAGTTGGGAGTTAGCAAGACTCCTTTTTTTTTTTTGCCAACTTAAAACTGGCAACCAGTACTGGATATTGGCAGGCACTGTTCCTGACTGTGTGACTCTTTCCTGTGTTTGCAGCCTGCCCTTGGCTGTGCTTTGAGAGATTAAGAGCAAGGGCTGTGTCCACACTTGGAGATGGTAGCAGTCAAGAATGACTGGCCCTTTTGCACTATTTGGCTGATGGCAGGACATCGCCTAACCCTGGGTAGCCAAGGGGCTGGAGGGATAGGCATTTGTTCTGACTATGAAACCACATCCAGCGACCTGGGCCTTGGCAGCGGCCCCAGGCAGCAGCAGTGGAATAGAGCCTTTGATAGGGTATTGTAGCTGACTTACCAGCTACCCTACCAGTGACTTGGGAAGAAATAAGTGACCTAAGCCTGGAGCTAGGCCTGGTGGTACAGGCAGGATGATCACAAGTTCATACCCTGCCTGGACTACAGAGTAAGTTCAAGGGCAGCCTGAGAAACTTAGTGAGACCCCATCCCCAAATAAAAATAATAGCAATAACATAAAAAAGAAGGAATAGGCTAGTGAGATGGTGTTCTAGCTAACTTTTCTGTTGCTGTGCTAAAACTCTGACAAAAACCAACTTAAGGAAGAAATGTTTTGTTGCATCTTACACTTCCAAGTGACAATCCATCTTTGAGGGAAGTCAGGCAGGAGCTCAGGGCAGGGACCTGGAGGCAGGAGCTGAAGCTCAGACGCTGGAGAAGTGCTGTTTCCTGACTTGCTCCTCTGGCCTGTGCTCAGCCTGCCTTCCTTCCTGCCTTCCTGCCTTCCTTCCTTCCTTCCTTCCTGCCTTCCTTCCTGCCTTCCTTTCTTTCTTTCTTTCTTTCTTTCTTTCTTTCTTTCTTTCTTTCTTTCTTTCTTCTTTCTTCCTTCTTTCTTTCTTTCTTTCTTTCTTCTTTCTTTCTTCTTTCTTTCTTTCTTTCTTTCTTCTTCCTTTCTTCTTTCTTTCTTTCTTTCTTTCTTTCTTTATTCCTTTTTGCTTTTTTGAGACAGGGTCTTCCTATAGCCCTAGCTGGCCTGGAGCTCGCTGGACCAGGCTGGCCTCATTTGCTCAGCTTTATTTCTTTTTTTAAAAAAAAAATTTCATTTATTTTTATTTTCTACATATGAATGTTTTCTCTGCATGTGTGCAAGTGCACCACATGGGTACAATGCCCATGGAAGCCAAAAGAGGGCAACAGATCCCCTGAAACTGAGTTACTGACTGTTGTCAGCTGTCATATGGGTGCTGGGAACCAAACTCAGATCCTCTCTGCAAGAGCAGCCAATGCTTTTATTTTTTATTGTTTTTTTTTTCACATCAGGAACAAGATAAAAATATGGAATGCTTCATGAATTTGTGTGTCATCCTTGTGCAGGGACCATGCTAATCTCTGTATCATTCCAATTTTAGTATATGTGCTGCCGAAGCAAGCACCAACCAATGCTTTTAACCAGTGAGCCATTTCTTTGGCCCTCAGCCTGCTTTATTATACAAACCAGGACCACATGCCCAGGAGCAACACCACCCGCAATGGGCTGGGCCCTTCCACATCACTCAAAAACCAACAAAATGCCTCATAGTCATGCCATTAGGCCAATCTGGTAAAGGAAGTTAGTTCCCCAATTGAGGTTCCCACTTCCAAGGTATGTCAAGTTGAGAACCAAAACCAGTCATGACAGCTCAGCAGATAAAGGTGCTTGCCACCAAGCCTGATGATCTAAATTCAGTCCCTATAACCTACATCATAGAAGAAAAAAAACGGACTGTCACAAGTTGTCCTCTGACCTCCACATGTATACCATAGCCCATGAGCACCCTCCTCTGCCCCACCAATAAGTAAATGTAATAAAAACCATTATTTTATTTATTACTTTTATTTTATATGTATGAGTATATTGCCTGCATATATATAAGTGCACCAGTGTCATGCAATGCCCTCAGAGGTCAGAATTCATCATCAGATTCACCTGGAACTGGAGTTACAGACAGTTGTTATCTGCCATGTGAGTGTTGGATATAAAACTTGGGTCCTCTGCAAGAGCAGCCAGTGCTCTTAACTGCTAATCCATCTCTCCAGCCCTGAAAATCATTTTTTTAAAAAGGGCTGATGGGGCTGGAGAGATGGCCTAGCAGTTAAGAGTGACGACTGCTCTTGCAGAGAACTCGGGTTCAATCCCCAGCACCCACATGGTGGCTGAGAACCACCTTTAACTCCAGGTCCAGGGGAATCCAACAACCTCTTCTGACCTCCGCCACATTGCACGACACAGGCGCACAAACCTACATGCAGACAGTACATTCATACACATACAAGAATAAATAAATTTAAAACATTTAAAAAATAAATAAATAAAAAGGGCTGATGATAGAGCTCAGCAGTAAAGCACTTGTGTAGCATGAACAATGAACAGAGCCCTAGGTTTGATTGCAAGTATTGGGGGAGGAGACACTTCAGGAGAAATAGACAGAGAAAGAGAGAGAGAAAGAAGCCTTGTGGTCAATGTGGATCCCCAAGGAGGAGAGTTCCAAGTAAAATTAGACTCCATTTGCTAGGGATAGCTCTGAGTGGTATGAATTTTAACTTTAAAAGATTCCTAAGTTAAAGTAACTTAACTTTGTTGCCCAAACTTGTGAGGTGAAGTGAACAAGGCATGTGGCCTTTCAGAACTTTGAGGATAGGTCAATTTGCCTTCCAAATGGTAGGACCTTAGTTTTATCTACAGGACCCACACACACAGATGCTAGGAATGGTAGCCTGTGTTAATAATCCCTACAGGTGAACTCTGGAGTTTGCTATCTAGTCACCCTAGCCTAATTGGTAAGCTTCAGGCCAATGAAAGACTATATCAAAAGAGGTGGATAGCCTTCCTAAGAATGGCACTCCAAGTTGTCACATGCATGTGCACATGCACTCATGTGTACATACATGTGTACACACCTCATGAAAAAATGGTACATAGACTAATGCCGCGGAGGTCAGAAGAGGGTGTCGGATTCCCTTGGAACTGGAGTTCTCCTGGAATTGGAGTTTCAGATGGTTCTCGGCCACCATGTGGGCGCTGGGGATCGAACCCGGGTCCTCCACAAGAGCGGTCGGCACTCCTAACCGCTAGGCCATCTTTCCAGCCCTTGGCATACCTTCTTAATGGACATTTCAGATCTTTCCAGTTCTTTTGTATTATAAATAATGTTTGTTATGGTTAATATTGATTGTCAACTTAACAGGATTTAAAATCACCTGGAGATAAACTGATAGGCATGTCTGTGAGGGAGTTTCTACATTAGGTAACTAAGTCAGGAAGACCCATTCTAGATGTGGGTGGCACTACTCTATGGATTGAGGTGCCATATTTAATAAAAAAGGAGAAAGCCAGCTGAGCCTTTGGTTGCACTGGGTCCAGCCAGGCAATCTAGGACAATAGCTTCATCTCGAAATCATTAACCTAATCACATCTCAAAGTCCTTTGTGCCAAGTCAGGCCACATGGTCATAAGCTCTGGTGATTAGGCATTTTTGGTATTTATTTAGTCTGTATACTAAGGTCTTTTCTACCACTCAGTTTGGGGCTATTATAGTTTATAAGCTTAAATATTTGAAAGGGTCAATAACTTTCCAAGATGAACATATTTTTTACTTTATTTTTGCTAGTCTTAAATATATGTATGTGTATATGTACACATTAGTGGTATGTTCACAGGAGCTACTAGAGGTTGTGAGAGGTCCAATGTGGGTACTGGGAATCAAATTCTGATCCTCTGTAAAAGCAGTACCCTTGACTAATTGCTAAGCCATCTCTCTAGCCCCCAGGATGAACATATTTTTAATTATATGAATTTATAAGATGGGAAATTCAGGCTGAGGCTGAAATATCAAATTACATCAACAACATATATTGTGTGCCTTGTGCAAAATTGATGTGTAATCTTCCATATATATAATATAAACCACTTGACTTATTTCCAAGTATAACAATCTCTATTCATTAAAAATTATGGAAAAAAAAAAAGCTGGGCATGGTGGCACATGCCTTTAATCCCAACACTTGGGAGGCAGAGGCAGGTGGATCTCTGAGTTCAAGGCCAGCCTGGTCTACAGAGTGAGTTCTAGGCCAGCTGGGGCTACAGGGAGACCCTGTATCAAAAAAAAAAAAAAAAAGAAAAAAATGTACTGCTATTTGATAGGCACTTGGAATATGGATCGGTAAGAGGTGGCCTTTGTCGTCAAGGCAACTAATCTCTATTTTTATTTTTATTTTTTTTTTGTTCTTTTCAAGACAGGGTCTCCCTCTAGCCCCAGCTGTCCTGGAACTCACTCTGTGGACCAGGCTGGCCTTGAACTCACAAAGATCTGCCTGCCTCTGTCTGTCAAATGCTAGGATTAAAGGTGTGCACCACCATGCCTGGCTACTATTTTTAAGATTGTGATTTACACCAGGCTTTACACCAGGCAGGCAGAGGCAGGCGGATCTCTGTGAGTTCAAGGCCAGCCTGGTCCACAAAGTGAGTTCCAGGCCAGCTGGGACTACAGGGAGACCCTTTCTTGAAAAGACCAGACAAAAAAAAAAAAAAAAAAAAAAAAATAAAACAAAAAAAAAAGAAAGAAAGAAAGAAAGAAAGAAAGAAAGAAAGAAAGAAAGAAAGATTGTGACTTACTAGTGGATTGGACAATTTGATGAATCATGACCAGCATTTTGAAAAAATAAAATAAACAAGAATAGACTAGAAAATATTAGAGAGCTTTGAAAAAATGATAAGCCTTATCTTACGAAATTTTAGCTATGTATGTAGGATGCAAGGTAAAATGCCCTTCTTTCTTACTTTGGGCATGATAGTCAAAAGAGTATGAGATCATCCCATCTGAAAGAATTCAAAATTACAAAGACAGCCTAGGGAGGATGGCTCTGAATAAAGTACGTGCTGCACAAGCATAATGACCTGAGTTCATATCCTGACACTCAGGTAAACAGCCAGGTGTAGGGGGCTGGAGAGATGGCCTAGCCTTTAAGAGCCCCAACTGCTCTTGCAGAGGACCTGGGTCTCAATCCCCAGCACCCACATGGCGGCTGAGAACCGTCTTTAACTCCAGTTCCAGGGTAATCTGACACCCTCTTCTGACCTCTGCAGCATTGCATGACACGGGTGCACAAACCTACATGCAGACAGTACATTCATACACATAAAATTAAAAAAAAATTTTTTTTTTAAAGAGCCAGGTGTGGAAGCATTTGTTTTGTAATCTCAGCACTGGGGGTGGGGACAGGCGAATCTCAGAGCCTTGCTAGCCAGCCAGCCTAGTCAAAACAGCAAACTCCAGGTACAGTAGGAGACTACATTTCAAATAATAAGGTGGAGAGTGACAGAAAAACATACTGATGTCAACCTCTCTCTGAGTCTATCTGTCTGTCTGTTTCTCTCTCTCTCTCTCTCTCTCTCTCTCTCTCTCACACACACACACACACACACACTCACAAATAACCAAAATTAGAATGCGAAATGTATTCACAGATTCAGATGACACTAAACTTCCTAAGGACAGAGCCATGGTATTCTGAAAGCCATTGTTTCATCACAGCTTAAGCCAATGTCTGAGATAAAAATTCACGTGTACGGTTAAGAGTGCCAACTTCTCTTGCAGAGGACCAGAGTTTGATTCCCAGCACCCACATGGTGGCTAAGAACCAACTTTAACTCCAGTTCCAGGGGAATCCGACGCCCTCTTCTGACCTCTGCGGCATTGCACAACACTGGTGCACCAACCTACATGCAGACAGTACACTCATACACATAAAAATAAATAAATAATAAAAAATTAAAAAATATTCACATGTAATTATTCTTAAGTAAATGAATGAATAGGATGGGCCTAGGGAAAGCAGTTGAAGGAGATCAAATGACTAGTAGCTCCCATCCAATTTGTTTGTTACTTAATGTGTCTTTTGGTGCTAGGGATTGACCCCATCGCCTCACACATGGCAAGTAAGTATACTACCACTGAGCTGTATCACCAGCAGAGTATGCCTTTGTTTTGCAGAGCTTCCCAGGGAGCTGTGGGCTACAAGGATAAGTTTGGAGAGAAAAATGGTTTATAGAATTGAATGCTGGGGAGTTTGTGGATATAGCTCAGTTGGTATGTTGCTTGCTTAGCATGGATGAAAACACAAATTCAATTCCCACACCAAATAAATAAGGAATAGTGGTGCATGCCTGTAATTCCAGCACTCTGGAGATGGAGGCAGGAGAACTGGATGTTCAAGGTCATCCTCAGCTACCCAGTGGGTTTAAGATCATGCTGGGCTACACAAGATCCTGCTAAAAACTAAACCAAACCATACCAAAACAAAACAAAACAAATTAAATGTTGGGCAGATCCTGGGAGAAGGACCCTAAAGACCTTCAGTAATATTCAGTGGACCCTTTGACCATCTGGAGACATCAGCCTGAAGAATCTCTTTCCTATGAGGTGAAGTTTTGTTGTTATGCTGTTTGCTTTGAAAGAGAAATGCAAAAAAAAAAAAAAAAAGATAGAGAAATGTATCCGATTGGAAAATTTCAACCCAGCTGTTTTTGCAGTGTGTGGCTCAGCAGTGCACAGTAAGTACCTGTGGCAGACTGCTTGTATGACTTGAGAAGAGAGAGAGAGAGAGAGAGAGAGAGAGAGAGAGAGAGAGAGAGAGAGAGAGAGAGAGAATACAGATAAGGATGTAGCTCTGTGGCTAGAATACTTGCCTAGCCTGAAGGAGGCCCTGGATTCAAGACTCAGCATTCAACCTATGGATGTTAACTGGGTATTTCCTACATTGAAGATTTATTTTTTTGTTGTTGTTTTTTTGTTGGGGAGGAAAGGGTTTATTCATCTTACATCTCTTGGGTTGCAGTTCATCACTTATGGAACCCTAGGTAAGAACTACATTGAAGATTTCTATCCCTGAGTGCATGTTAGCAACACCAAGGGAGGTTGTTTTGTTTTGTTTTGTTTTTAGAATTACAGACACCCCTACAATGATCATACTCCTGTTAAATGAGATTTAACTGATCAAAGTAAGACTACTGAGGTTCCTCTCTGTAGACATGGATGTAGATTTTTTTCCCAGCTCCAAAGGATTCCATCTGGACCAGAACTGAACCCATACAGCATCAGTTTAAAAGAGTTCCCTGCCCTCTAATTCATCCTTCTCAAACTATCTGGAGTGAAGGACCAACATTCATTGGCCAAGGTTATTTATTTATTTGTTTGTTTATTTATTTATTTATTTTTATACAGTATCCAGGCTGGCCTCCATGTGTTGCACAGCCAAGGATGACCTTGAATGTCTGATTCTCTTGCCTCCTCCTCCCAAGCACTGGGATTACAGGTGTGCTCCGCCATGCTCAGTTTATTTGGTGCTGAATATTGAGCCCAGAGCTTTGTGTACACCAGGCAAGCACTCTACCAACCGAGCTTTATTCCCATCCCTAGTGGACCAATATTTTTTTGGCCTTTTTGAGACAGGGTCTCCCTTTAGTCCTAGTTGGCCTGGAACTCACTATGTAGACCAGGCTAGCCTTGAACTCACAGAGATAAGCCTGCCTCTGCCTCCTGAGTGCTGGGATTAAAGGCATGCACCACCATACCTGGCTGGACCAATATTTTTATAATATAGAAGTAAAATTATCATAACGTGAAATGAAAAGACAAAGACACTTATTAGATTCAGCAGTAATCAATTACTCTGACAACTTTCTCTAAGATTTTCATTCCTTATTCTAAATGTGTATATATATATACATATATATATATATATATATATATGGAGAGAGAGAGAGAAAGAAAAGAGGAGACATCACTGTGCAGAATAATTTAATGTTGCACTTTGTGTCATTTATTCTATGTTGCATTCTAAATGGCGATGGGTCAAAGACAGAAGAGATATAAAACACAAGTAATGAGACTAACAAAGCAGACCTGGGGCTGAAGAGATGGCTCATCAGTTAAGAGAGCGTACTGCCCTTGCAGAGGACCTGAGTTCAATTCCCAGCACCACCTGTAACTCCAGTTTCAGTAATCTGCTACCTCTAGCCTCCATGAGTACCTGCACTCAAGTGCACATACCCACACATAGAGACACATATAGACACAGATACACACACATGCACACTTAAGAATAATAAAATAAATTTTAAGGAGCAAGCTTATTGATCCCTCAGCAGGGCCTCCCAGGCAGTATGGCCCCATGAGACTGCATGATCTAGGTTTTATAGAACCTAAACATTGACCTTACTTATCAGACTCCAAGAGTTGTCCATATGCTGAACTATTAAAGAAACTGGTTCTAAAGCAAGGATCCCATATTATAGGATCCCTTCTAGTGATGACAGTCCACATGTCTATCCCATGTTTGTGTCTCCTTGGACAGAGCTTAATAAGCACAGACTTTGACAGCTGGTCACACTTCTAGAATGTCCTCTCTGACTATCACTGCTTGAGGAAACAGGTTCAATGTACCTGATTTCTTTTGTGTTTATTTGTTTGTTTGATTGTTTGCTTTGATTTGGGTTCTCATGTAGCCCCAGCTGGCCTAGAACTCACTATGTAGACCAGGCTGGCCTCTGTCTCATTGAGATCCCCTTGCCTTTGCCTCCCAAAGGCTGGAATTAAAGATGTGCATCATCATCCTCACCTTTATAGTACCTGTTTGAGCTATCACTTTATGTGGTTTTAAATTTTTCATATAGCGTGTGTATGCATGTTTCTGTTATCAGGTGCATATGTGTGTACATGTATGTGAACATGCCTGTGAAGGCCAGGGGACAACTCAGGTGTCTTTGTTCAAATGCCACCCCACTATTTATTTATTTGTTTGTTTGTAATTATTTGTTTATTATTTGTTTTACTTGACAGGGCCTCTCGCCATCCTGGAACACATCAATTAGGCTCGGCTGGCTGGCCTGGAGTTCCAGGAACTCATCTGTCCCAGCACTAAGATTATAGGTTCTCTTTACCACATTCAGTTTTTATTGTATTTATGGGTATGAGTGTTTTGCCTACAAATATGTAAGTGCACCACATGCACGCCCTGCCCAGGGAGGCCAGAAGAGGGGTTGGACACTCATGGAACTGGAGTTATGGATAATTGTTAGCTGTCATGTGGGTGCTGGGAACTGAACTTGGGTTCTCTCAAGAGCACTCAGTACTCTTAACTGCTGAGCTACCTCTCCCGTTCCCATGTTCATTTTTTTTAATGTGGGTTCTGGGGATTAAACTTAGATAGAACTCACATCCTCGCACCTGCAAGGCAACCACTCCACCACTGAGCTCTCTCCCTAGCCTTCCTTTCTTTGGTTTTAAGAAGAGGGGTATTTCAAGTGACTTCACCTTGACTTGAGCAATCCCCAAGTTGTTTTTGTTGTTGTGTTTGTTTGTTTGTTTTGAGACCGGGTCTCCCTATAGCCCTGGCTAGCCTGGAACTCCCTAGGTAGACCACACTGTTCTTGATCTCACAGAGATCTGCCTGCCTCTGCCTCCCAAGTGCTGAAATTAAAGAGGTATTGACATCACACCTGGCTAAGCCCTAAGTTTTTAAAAATTTATTCTCTTATTTGTCTCTGTGTGTATCTGAGTGTGTATGCACAAGTCTGTAGGTGCCTGTGGAGGCCAAAAGAAGGTGTCAGGTTCCCTGGAGCTGGAGTTACAGGTAGTTGTGAGCCACTTGATATGGGTGCTGGGAATCAAACACTGGTCCTCTATAAGAGCAGCATACACTCTTAACTCTTCAACCCCCAGACCCCCAAGATTTTATTGGCAATTCATTTGTTAACTATACTTGTTCAGCTATGGCCCATAGACAGACACATCCATCGTAAACTGGTCATTTCTCACCTTTTAGAAAATATTTTGTTTTTATTTTGGTTTATGTGTGCATGTCAGTGTGTGCATATGAGCATGTGAACGTAGGTGCACACAGGGGCTAGAAGTGGGCATTGGATTCCTGGGGCTGGGGTTACATGTGGTTGTGGGCCTCCTGGTCTGGTTGCTAGAAACGAAATCCAGGTCCTCTGTAAGAGTAATGTGCATTCTTACCACTGAGCCATCTCTCCAGCCTCCACATTCCACCTTTTTGTATGCAGCCTTGTCCTTCTCACTATAATGGCTGTCTTCCTTTCTTTGCCAAACTCCTGTTCAGCTCTTAGATTCTGGTTCTTACTTTGGATCCTTCCAGAAGCCTGCATGATGTACCATTCCCAAGGTTCAACCGTGTTCTAGTCCCTCCCCTGGTGGTTGACTTTAAGCTTCTTGGAACAGTAGTCCTTTCAGCTAGCCTGGAACTCACTATGTAGATCAGGCTGGCATCAATCCCATAGAGATCCACCTGCTTCTGCCTCTTGAGTGCTGGGATTAAAGGCATGCACCACCAGGCTAGTTTTCTAACTCTATTCTTAAGTCTGAGGCTTTGGCAAGGGATATGGCTAACTTCTGATCCTATGAAAGCTTATTGCTGGTTACATAACTATTATCCATGAAGAGCTTGGATGATGGATGTCGGAAGGATTTCTTGAAAGTTTCTTGAAAGTTAAACAGGAGTGTCTAAGTATTAACTGGGAATGATGAATGTGTGTCAGAAGGAGAGCATGACCATGAAGCCAGTGGTTTAAGAAAAATTAATTTCACGGTATGGAGGAAGGAGAGATTAGATTTGGATTGAGATTTATCCTGGTAGAGCAGTCACAGCAGTGACAGTAAATCCCCATGGTGGCATGTTAGAATCTTCCATCCTGGCTCTCACTTGCCCTGCCTCTCATCCCACCCAATTCTGATGTGCCACCTACACCTTCCCATGCCCCGGGATCAGGGGTACAGAGTGGAGCCTGCCCTATGCCTGAGGTGCAGGGAAAGGGGATCCAGAAGTCCGTTGCAATTATCTAGAGGTGAGATACTGAAAACTTGACGTGTGATCATGACAGATGGCACCAGCTTTTTTTTTCTAGTTCTTTATCTGAATTTTTGCTGGGAGTAAAGCAAACTCTTCAGTAGATTACAACAAATAGCAAAAGCTTATCGCTAGTCACCTAGCTAAGGTTTGTTTCAATTCTTACTAAGGGCTGCTAGCCCCCAATTATTATATTATAGGATTCTTTTACTGAATGTTTGATCACAGTACTTTACTGTGACCCCAAACTACTTATTGGGAAACTATACTATAATATCTGAACTATCTCATAAGCAGTCAATAAGTTAATGTCAAGTATATTCTTACTCTCTCTCCACATTTTTATTATTGTGTTATTATTATTATTTGTGTTGTGTCTCTCACTGAACACCGAGCTCATTGATTTGGGTGAACTGACCAATCCGCAAGCCCCAGGGTCACTCCTGCTTCCACTTGCTGATGTTGAGATTACAAGCAGATGCTGTCAACTCTGGCTTCTTTATGTGGGTGTTGGAGATCTAAACGGAGGTCCTCTTGTTTGTGAGTTAAGCACTTTACTTAACTGGCTGTGCCATCTCCCTAACCCCAGTATCATTTTTCTTTATTGTTCCTGCAACTGTTTTAGTTTGTTCTCAGATTCATGTTCATCACAGAAAATCATCAGGAGTATCAGCCAGGTCCGATGTAGGACATAGGAAGAGTCCTTAGTCATTTTCTGCTTGAAATGAAGAAAACTCACTCTAAAGCCCTGTTAAGGATTGACTGGGGTGGGGGCTGGAGCAGACTATATACA
Source organism: Rhizomys pruinosus (assembly GCA_009823505.1). Classification (NCBI taxonomy): domain Eukaryota; kingdom Metazoa; phylum Chordata; class Mammalia; order Rodentia; family Spalacidae; genus Rhizomys; species Rhizomys pruinosus. The sequence goes on along the minus strand of VZQC01012446.1, from coordinate 199,578 downwards.
GTCTAGAAGTACCTTACAGAATCAATAGTTTTCACATGTTTAATAGAGTCAGGCTAAGGATAATAAAATCATAGCAGTTGTGTGTGCTTGTTGAAGCTACACAACTTTGAACAAATGTACACTTAAATTGAGGGTGCATGGTTGAGTTGTTGAGTCCTCCACCCTATGACTTACAAAAAGATCCTAGGAGAACAATCTCAATGCCTAACAGCAAGGAGTAGGTTAATTTAATTATGGTTCATCCATGCACACATAGGAGATTAGCCTATTATTAAAAATGGACATTTCGGGGCTGGAGAGATGGCCTAGCGGTTAAGAGCGCCGACCGCTCTTACAGAGGACCCGGGTTCGATCCCCAGCACCCACATGGCTGCCGAGAACCGTCTGAAACTCCAATTCCAGGAGAACTCCAGTTCCAGAGGAATCCGACACCCTCTTCTGACCTCCGCCGCATTGCACGACACGGGTGCACAGACCTGCATGCAGACAGTACATTGATACACATACAGAAATAAATAAAATTAAAAAAAAATAAAAATGGACATTTCGGGGGCTGGAGAGATGGCCTAGCGGTTAAGAGCGCTGACTGTTTCTACAGAGGACCCGGGTTCGATCCCCAGCACTCACATGGTAGCTGAGAACCGTCTGAAACTCCAATTCCAGGAGAACTCCAGTTCCAGGGGAATCTGACACTCTCTTCTGACCTCCATAGCATTGCAGGACACGGGTGCACATACCTACATGCAGACAGTACATTCATACACATACAGAAATTTAAAAAAAAAATTTTTTAATGGACATTTCAGCCAGGCATGGTGGTGCACACCTTTAATCCTAACACTCTGGAGGCAGAGGCAGGTGGATCTTTGTGAGTTCAAGACCAGCCTGATCTACAGAGTGAGTTCCAGGACAGCTGGAGCTACAGGGAGACTCTGTCTTGAAACAGACCAAAAAAAAAAAAAAAAAAAAAAATGGATATTTCGGGCTGGAGAGATGACTAGCGGTTAAGCGCTGACGCTCTTGCAGAGGACCCGGGCTCGATCCCAGCACCCACATGGCGGCTGAGAAACCATTCTACTTACCCCAGTTTCCAGGGGAATCTACACCCTCTTCTGACCTCTGTGGCATTGCACGACACAGGAGCACAAACCTGCATGCAGACAGTACATTCATACACATAAAAAAAAAAATAAATAACATTTAAAAAAAGTTATTATTTAAAAAAATAAAAATGGACATTTCAGGGCTGGGATATAGTACAGTAACGTAGAGCTTCCTGGCATTCATGAGGTCCTGGGTTTAATCCCCAACACCCACTTAAAAAACAAAATGAGTTTGTAGGGACAGGGAGATAGTCAGAAATTCAGCGCCCAAAACCCATTTCCAAAAAGCTGGTGTGTGGCAGCGATGAGGAAATAGAAACAAGTGGCACTTTGGAGCTTCCTGGCCAAGAAGCCTAGCCTAATCAGTAAGTCCTGGGTTCCTGTGACAGACTCTGTCCATACAACAAGGTGGACAGCTCCACCTGGAGTTGACTTCTGGCTACCACACACGCACAAACACGTATGTGCACCCATACATACATATGCACATTAACATACATGTACATTCCCTCCCACATAAGCATAAATACACACATGCACATGTTCCACATACACACAAAAAATGAGATTATGAATAAGTTTTGCTGACATGTAAAGATGCATATCATACAATATTGGGAAAGAAATAGAATGGAAAATTGGTATATGAAGTATGAGCTTTGCTGACTAATGGAATTCAGAGGGAGAATGAACAGGTGATGTACAGGGATTTTTAGAGGCGAGGTACTATATAGTACTAAGCATAGACACGTGGCATCAGACATTTGTCCAAAGCCATAAAATATATAACACCAAGCTGGATGTAGTGGTGCACATGTTTAATCACCAGTTCTTGGGAGGCAGAGGCAGGTGGATCTCTGTGAGTTCAAGGACAGCTTGGGCTACAGGGAGACCTTGCCTCAAAAAGACAAAAACAAAGCAAAACAAACAAACAACACAGCACCAAGAGTAAGACCTAATGTGAACCTAAACTTGACAAAGTCAGTGTCTGCTTATCAGTTGCAACAAACTTACTGAACTAATGGCTGATATTAATAATAGGGGAAACTGTGGATGGAACGATGGGGAGAGAGAATTCTATATAAAAGTTTTTGGGTATTTTCTGATCAATTTTTGTTTTATCAGTATCATGTTTTTATTAATTCATTGAGAAATTTGTGCCTGCATACAATGTATTTTGATTATATCCACTCCCCACTCTACCCCCTGAACTCTCCCCAGATCCCCTCAACATATCTCCCTTCCAACTTAATGTCCTTTAAAAAAAATAAATAACCCACTGAGACCAATCAGTGCTGTCCATATGTGCTTTGGTATGGAGCTATCCACTGGGGCAGGAGCAACCTCCCAGGGCCACAGCCCAAAGAAAGGCCCTTCCTCCCTCCCTCAAGCTCTGCCAATAGCTCCTCAGCCAGGGCTGGGCTTATAAGCCCTCACCTATGCATGTGAGAATGTCGATTGGCTTGCTCTCCTGCTGGTCTTGTACAGCTGAACTTCGCTGCTGGGAGTTCATGAGTGTAGCAGTCACGCCATGTCTGAAGGACAGCATCTCACAGAACCCCTCCCCATTCTCCAGCTTTTATGTTCTTTCCATTTCCTCTTCTGAGATGTTCCCTGAGCCTTAAGAGAGGAGGAATCTTGATATAGATGTCCCATTTAGGGTTGTCTGTTCTATAAACCCAAAACCGCTCTAGAAAATAAGTCTATTCCTGAACAATATTAGGCCTGTTAACAGTCCATCATGGAGGGTGGGGCTCATGAGGCCCCACCCCTCCTTGAAGAGCTTTAGGTTCATGGTTGCTAGGGGAGGAGCCATTTTTTTCAGGGCTGGTCACTGGTCAATTGCAAGATCAAATAAATACCCACCTCCCCACCATGATCATGAATTCAACCCCAATTAAATGCAGTGCAGAGAAAAGGACATGAAAGTAGGAGGTAGACTTTTGGGGAAGAAGAGAGTCCCTGGAATGGGAAATAGATGAGAGGGTAATGGTAATGATATGACCAAAATACATTATATTCATGTACAAAGTTGTCAAAGAATAAACAAAAATATTTTTAAAAGAAATATAAAAAATAAAAATTATCTGTTGATTTTTAAAAAAACAGAAAAAAGACTGGATGGAAACACAAAATGTCAGCTGGATTGGGTCTATGATTCTCTATGATATGATGGATTTATTAACATTCATTAACTCTATAAATTAATGGATCTCATCTCACTGTGACATTTCTTTTTTTTTTATTTTTTATTATTTATTTATTTTTATGTGTATGAATGTATTGTCTGCATGCAGGTCTGCGCGCCCGTGTCGTGCGATGCTGCGGAGGTCAGAAGAGGGTCTCAGATTCCCCTGGAACTGGAGTTCTCCTGGGACTGGAGTCACAGACGGTTCTCAGCCGCCATGTGGGTGCTGGGGATCGAACCTGGCTCCTCTGCAAGAGCGGTCGGCGCTCTTAACCGCTAGGCCATCCCTCCAGCCCTCACTGTGACATTTCTTTACATGCATAAGCCATACTTTGATCCTGTCTAATCCCTTTCTACTCTCTTCCCAGTCCTTTTCCCTAGTAGTCCTTTTGACTTTTTTTATGTGTATGAATATACCGTCTGCATGTAGGTCTGTGCACCCATGTCGTGCAATGCTGCAGAGGTCAGAAGAGGGTGTCGGATTCCCCTGGAACTGGAGTTCTCCTAGAATTGGAGTTACAGACGGTTCTCAGCCACCATGTGGGTGTTGGGGATTGACCCCAGGTCCTCTGCAAGAGCAGTCGGCGCTCTTAACTGCTAGGCCATCTTTCCAGACCCTCTGGTAGTCCTTTTGTCTTCAATTCATTTTTATTTCTTTGAGTTTCTACATCTGAGAGAAAATATCTGGTATCTCTTCTCTTCTCCATCTGGCTTATTTTACCATTCAGCATGATCGGCTCAATTTCCGCTCATCTTTCTACAAATGATTCCATGACTTAGCTGTTGTGAATAGTGTCAGGATAAACATGGGTATGCTGGTATCTCTATTGTATATTGACTTAGTTTCCCTCAGGTATACCCTCAGATATACCCAGAAAAGGTATATCGGGACCATACAACAATTCTATTTTAGCTTCTTAAGGAAGATCCTCACTATTTTCTATAGTATGAATACCACACACACCTACTCTGCATCCCCTCCACGGTGCCTAAGAGCTCCTTTTTTCTTCACACCCTCACCACATTTGCTGTTAGAATTTTTTAAGCTTTATTTTTATTTATGTGTACGTGTGCGTATATGCCGTGTGTGTGCATGTGAACGTGTGTGTGTGTGTGTGTGTGTGTGTGTGTGTGTGTGTGCCTTCAGAAGCCAGAAGAGGATGTCAGATCCCCTGGAGCTGGAGTTACAGGTGCTTGTGAACTTTCCAATATGGATGCTGGAACTGAACTCAGGCCCTCTGGAAGAGTAGCAAGCAGTCTTAACCACTAAGGCATCTCTTCGGCACCTTATTATTTTTTTTTTTTGAGAGAGAGAGAGTGTCTCCCTGTAGCCCCAACTGGCCTGTAACTTACTAGGTAGATCAGGCCAGCCTCAGTCTCACAGAGTTCCAACTGCCTCTACCTCCCAAGTGCTGGGATTAAAGGTATATGCCTTTTTGTGCACATTGAGTGCAGTGCTCATGGAGGCCAGAAGAGGGCATCAAATTTCTTGGAACTGTAGCTATGGTAGTTATTAGTTGCCTGACATGGGTGCTGGGAACCAAATTTGGATCCTTTGCAAAAGCAGCAAGTACTCTTAAGTACTGAGCCATCTCTCCAGTCCCATTGTGATTTTTTTCTAAATTTTATTTACTTTTATTTTAATTTACTTGTATGAGTGTATTCCCTGCATTTGTATAAGTTGTACCCGTGTTGTTCAATGCCCATGGAAGTCAGAAGGGGGCATTGGATCACCTAGAACTGAACTTACAGATGGTTGTTAACAGCCATGTTGGTGATAGGATTCAAATTCAGGTAACCACTGAGCCATCTCTCCAGCTCTCCATTATGATTTTCTAAAAAGTTAATAGCCATTCTGACTGGAATGAGATAGAATCTCAAAGAAGTTTTAATTCACATTCCCTGCTGGCAAAAGAAAATGAACTTTTTTCATATAATTATTAGACATTTATACTTCTTTATTTTTATTTATTCACTCTGTCTCTGTCTGTCTCTGTCCTTGTCTGTCTCTGTCTGTCTGTCTATCTCTCTCTGTCTCTCATTCATATGTGTATGAGTGTGGGTGTTTTTGTGTGTAGGTCAGAGGACAACCCTGAGTGTGGATCCTCAGGCGCTTACTGCCTTTTGTCTGAGATACCATGGGTCTAGAATTTTACTATGGCTAGCTGGCCAGGGATTTTCTAGAGATCTGCCTGCTCCATCTTCCATCTTGCCAGCACCGGGATTACAAGCATGCCTTCAAGCTCTAGGCTTCTTATATGGGTTCTGGAGACTGGCACTGAAGTTCTCTCACTTGAGAGGCACAAGCTTTACTGACTGAGCCTGTTAGTTACCTTTCTGTTGCTGTGATAAAACATCACAAGCAAGGGAACTTAAAAAAAAAAAAAAAAAGAATTTATTTGAGCTTATAGTTCCAGGGGCAAGGGTCCATAATGGTAGCAAAGGTGGCCAGAGCAGAAAGCCAAGTGATCACATCTTGAAGCAGGCACAGAAAGCAGAGAAAGACCGGAAATGGCCATGCTTCCTAGAGATTCTATGACCCTCCTCAAATAGTACCATAAACTAGGGACAAAATATCAAATACTTGGAGCCTCATTCAAACCACCACAACATCTGTTTTTTAATTTTTTTTAATTAAAAATTAAATTTTATTTTATGCATGGGTGTTTTTTTTCTTTATGTAAGTGTACCATGTGCATATAGTGCCTTGGAGAGCAGAAGAGGGCATCAGATACCTTGAACTGGTGTTGCAGAGGTTGTTAGCTGCCACATGGGTGCTAGAAATGGAACCTGGGTCTCCTGCAATAGCAGTAAGTGCTCTGAAGTGATGAGCTTTCCAGCCCCTTAGCACTTTTTTTTAGACTGAGTCTACTTGTAGCTCCATCTGGCCTTGAACTTGAAATGCAGATCAGGCTGGCCTTAGATATGCCTGCTTCTGACTCCTGAGTGGTGGGACTAAAGGCATGTGCCACCAGCCCAGCAGCATCTAATTGTTTGAAGTATCTTACTTTAGGATATATTTTAGGGTGGATAACACACTTGGCTCTCAGTTGCTGACCCCTTACCTCTCTTAATACCACACTTAGGAATACTATAGCTCTGTGGGACAAGGCAAAGCCTAAGGCATAATCAAACAAGTAAGCCTTTCACATTTTGTTAACTGTCTTGTAGTTCCCTCCCACAGATCTGTGAATTGCTCCTGTGTATGGAGCAAAATCACAGAGTAACTGTATAAGCCATTCCCAGTGACTACAGGGGAAGATGCATTGGAACCAACTGACTAGTTTGTATATGTGTGGGTGTGGATGTAGGTGGCGTATATCCATGAATGTATGGGTGTGCATGCCGTGAGTGTACATTCGAGGTCAGAGTAGGATGACAGTTGTCTTCCTCTATTGCTTTTATATTTATTACCTTGAGACAGGGTCACTCACTGAGCCAGAAATTCATCATTTTAGCTAGCCTGGCAAGCCAGTAGTGAGCTCTCTGGATCTGTCTCTGTCTCACAATGGTGGGAGTTACAGTCTCACAATGGTGAGGGTTACAGGCATGTGCAGCATGCCCAGCTTTCGACATGGGTGTTAGGAACCCAAACTCAGGTCCTCATGCTTGTGTGGCAAGCATTTTATCAACTAAGCCAACTCGCAGCCTCCAGACAATGTATTACTTTTAATATTTTATTTATTATTTTAAATTTTATGTATATGAGTGTATAGCATGCATGTATGTAAGTGAACCCATGTCATTCAATGCCTGGAAGTAAGAAGAAGGCATTGGATGCCCTGGATGTGGAGTTGCAGATGGTTGTTAGCTGTCACGTGGGTGCTGGGAATCAAACCTGGGTCCTCTGCAAGAGTAGCTAGAGCCCTGAACTGCTGAACCATCTTTCCAGCCCCGAACAACATACTCTTTTTAAAAAATATATTTTATTTATTATTTTTATTTTATGTGTATGAGTTTATTGCTGCATGTGTATAAGTGCACCCAGGTCCTGCAATGCCTATGGAGTCAGAAGAGGGCATCAGATTCCCCTAGAACTTGAATTACAGACAGTTGTTAGCCACCATGTAGGTGCTGGGAATCAAACACAGGTCCTCTGCAAGAGCAGTCAGTGCTCTTAACCACTGAGCCCTCACTCCACAACATACTTTTTTTTTTTTAAATATGGAACCCTTCACGAATTTGTGTGTCATCTTTGTGCAGGGGCCATGCTAATATTCTCTGTATCATTCCAATTTTAGTATATGTGCTACCGAAGCAAGCACCACAACATATTCTTAATCATTGTTGGACCCTATACCTTCATGACTAGTGGTCATTTAAGTTAATGCATTTACTTTTGTTATGTGCACCAGAAAATATAGTTAGAATTCCAAATAATTGTGTTACAAATTATTTGCTGATGAACTAGTTTATAGAATTACTATTACAGAATATATGTCATTTTTAGTTAGTATAAAGTCAATAGGGTGTCCCACTCACATGTACAAAAACCTCTTCTGTTACTATGATAGCTTTTTTTCCTACAGAATTGATCCAGAAACTAATTGCTTTGATGACATTGATACAAAAATAACTCACACTAAAGTTAAATCCATCATTCAGTAAGTAAGGAGTTTGGAAATCACTTTAATGAGACCGACAACTTTACTGTTGTTCAAATTGCCATGCCACACTGCTTCATTCTGAGGAAGCTTTAAGTCTGTACTTGTGGTTACCCGTTTAGGTAAACGCGACTCTTAGCTGCAGCAGAGCACTCCACATTCCCAGGATTTACCCCACTCTCCTTGGGTGAATTTTAGCTGACTTGCCAACTCTCAGAGGTGCTCAAGGGTGACTTGAAAGGTGTATTACAGGAGCTGGAGTATGTGCTTTCTGTCAATACACAAGCATTGCACTGCTTGGTCTCAACTCCATGGGCGCTTGGAAATGCCACCCCTTGCAAAGAGAGGAGGAGTAGGTGCACAAGCTTTTTAGAGAACCCATTCTGTGTTCTCCAAACTCCTTTAGTGAAAGCACTATGCTACACCCACCAGAAAGCTCAACTGAGCCAAATACTGCTGGGGTCAGAGGTCCTTGTTTCCTCCTACTTGAAACAGAATTAGTTCACAATAAGGGCTGGGGTGGCAGAAATTGCCACCATATACATGTTATGTATATGGGCATTTTATCTGCATGTGTATATGTGCACCTTATGTGTGCCTGGTATTCTCAGAGTCTAGAAGAGGGCATCAGATCCCTTAGAAATGGAGTTACAGACAGTCCTGAGCCACCATGTGGATGCTGGGAGCGGAATCCAGGTCCTCTGCAACAGTAGCCTGTGCTGTTAACTGCTGAGGCATTCCTTCCACCCTGAGGAAATTCTTTTGCCCTTGTTCTGTGTTGGACATAAGGTTCTTCTTTTGCTTTCTCTTCTGTTGTTTCACCTCAGCTAATTGATTGCATAATCCATAAGACATTTATGTGGAATGAAACACAAATGTTATAGAAAAGCTAATCACTAAAACAAAGCCACAAAAGCAAAGAAAATTCATCAGTGAGACAGAGTTAAGGATAGAACTCAGCTGTATACCTGCCAAGCATGTACAAGGTCATCTACTCTAGCACTGCAAATAAGTAAATAAATAAGTTAAATAAATAGGTAAATATATTTCTTTTCTCCATGCTATGACCAAATACCTACCAAGAAGAAATTTAAGGGAGGAAGGGGTTTTGGCTTATGATTTATGAAAGAACATGGTTCATTTTGTCAGGGAACAGAGTGGAAGGAGGCCCAGGGAGTTGATCACATTGTGCCCACAGATAGACAGCGGAGAAGGAGCAGGAAATCCATCAGGGCTATCAACCCTAGGCCCAGCTCCCAGTGACCCACTTCTTCCAGTGAGGCTCCACCTCTCAAATGTTCCGTAACTTTCTAAAATTATGCCTCTAGTTGGTGATCAAGTGTTTCAACACAAGAGCCTATGGGGGACATTTCATACTCAAACAATGAGAAGTAAATCAACAAGTCAAGGAATGCTTTACAAATGCAATCAGCTCAAGCTATCAGAAGTAAAACGAGGTCAGGCCCTGCCATGTTCTTCCCAGCTATCATGGGGAAAGCATAAGCTTTTCAGGAATGATGCTGGAGAAAGGGGCCACCTTAGCATGTGTATGCCATGAGCTTTAGGCTGGCAACAGAGAAGAGCCATGGGAGGCTTTTCAGGAGGGAAGGGACAATGGTCTGTTTATTTTATAAATGCCACTTGATTATGGTGGACCACAGATTGGAGGGTTGGTAGGGAAAACATAAAGGTGGAAGTCAAAACATAAAGGTGGAAGTCAGTTTTAAAACCATGTAATAGCCCGGAGAGTTGTGACAAGTGTGTGAGCCTGTGTGGGAATAATGGGATAGGAGAGCTGAGATGCTCAAGGGACCAAGCTAAGTACAAGAGGCCTGGCTTCCATTCACTTCCTGCTGGGGTCCAGATTTCTGCAGTGGCCATGTGATTGGGTGGATGGGGCAGTCAGCAAAAATCAGGAGACACACAATAAAAAGGACAGAGCTTGAAAGAAATGATGCTAAGTTCAGGTCAGAAGCTGAGCTTGAGATGCCTTTGAATTTTAGATAGAATCATCCAAAAGTTAACTGAACATATAGGTCTATGTCTCATGTCTCCAGCCTGACTTGAGTTAGAGACTTGAAATGGTAATTCAGGATGTAAGTATATTGTATGGAGAGAGGAGAATGGAGGTTTTGTTTATCTTACATCTGTGATTTTCTTTTCTGTACTTTGTTTTCTATGGCTTCACTTTATCCACCGTGGTCTGAAGACTTAAGTGTAAATTAAAAGAAATATTGTTTTGGGGCTTATTTATTTTTGAGGCAAGATCTCATGTAGCCCAGACTGGCACTGAACTCACCATGCAGTTGAAGATGACCTTGAATTTCTGATACTCTGGCCTATACTTCCTGAGAGCTGAGATTACAGGAGTACCACACAAGGTTTATATGGTAATGGAGATGGAACCCAGGGCCTCAGGCATACTAAGAAAACACTTTACCAACTGAGCCACATCCCCAGCCCTAATCATAAGATTTTTAAATTTTTTACTTAAATTTATTGGTTGGGCATGATGTCGCATACCTTTAATTTCAGCATTTGGGAGGCAGGGGCAGGAGGATCTCTGTGAGTTCAAGGACAGAGTGGTCTACATAGTCAGTTCTAGGCCAGGGAGACCCTGTCTCAAAAAGACAAAGACTTATTTATTTATTTATTTATTTACTTATTTATGTATCTTTTCGAGACAGGGTCTCCCTGTAGCCCCAGCTGTCCTGGAACTCACTTTGTAGACCAGGCTGGCCTTGAACTCACAAAGATCTGCCTGCCTCTGCCTCCCAAGTGCTATGATTAAAGGCATGCGTTACCATGCCTGGCAACAAAGACTTTTAAATTAAATGTATTAGTGTGTGTGTGTGTGTGTGTGTGTGTGCGCACGCGTGTGGATGTGTGCACTTATTGCCTGAGATACAGAGTGAGTTCAAAGCCAGTCTGAGGAACTTAGTGAGACCCTGTCTCAAAGTGTAAAAGTTAAAAAGAAAAACAAACAAACAGAGGAGCAGGGATCTAGCTCAGAGATAAAGCACCTTCCTGGCATGTGCCTGACATACTCATTTCATACTCAATTTGCAGTGCCCTCCCCCGTCAAACAAACATAAAGGCAGTAATCTAAATTCCAGCTTTGGTACTTAAAAAAATATGTATGAGTGAAGATGTGTGTGTGTGAGTGTGTGTGTGTGTGTGTGTGTGTGTATACATATTTTTGCATGCCTGTGGAGGTCAGAGGGAACCTCTGTCCCAGGTACCTTCCACCTTTTATTTGAGATGGCTGAACTGAACATAGGCCAGGCTACTTGGCCCACAAGCCTCTAGGAATGCAGCTCTCTCAGCCTCCCAGGCACAACCACATCTGGCTTTTTATGTGGTATCCAAGGATTGAATTCAGGTCCTAATCCTTGCAAGACAAGTGCTATCTCCCCAGCCCAGCCTTGGCACTTTATTTCAGCACTGAATTCCTTTTCTTAGAAGCTATTTAACAGTTTTAATTTGAACAATAAAGATCCCTGGTGTTTATTGATTGCTTATTTCTCTGAGTATTTTATGTTTCTCTTGCCTTCCTCCCTTGCCCTATGAGGAAGGTTCTATTCTTTAAAGAGGAGCCCAGGACCCAGGGTTAAGAAGTACCTGAAGTCACAACTAGTAGGCACAGCAGCCAGATTTCCTGAGATGAATGGGTTTGCACTGGGACTGCATGCATTTACTAGAAGACTTCCTCATCCCTTTGGAAAGAGTTCTTGCAGATGTTAGTGCCTTGTAGTTTAGAACGTAGAACATGTAGACCCCAGAGCTACTGTTGAGAACAATGTCTATCAGAAATGCATTGTGGAAGTGGAATATAAAGAATGGCGGGGGGGGGGCAGGGTATGTGGCTCTGTGGGTAGAGGACTTGCCTAGTATACCCTGAGTTCTATTCCCAGCACCACAGAAACTGGAATAAATGGGGTATAGTGGCACATGCCTGTAATTCCAGTTCCCAGGAGGTGGAGGCAGAAGGATCAAGTTCATCTTTGGCTACATAGTGAATTCAAGGAAGGATAGCATGTGTAGCCATCCTGTAGCAAAAGGGGAATTTATTAATATTTTTCTGTTTTGTTGTTTTTTTTAGACATAATCTCATGTAGCCCAAACTGGCCTTGAGCTTGCTGTGTAGTTGAAGATGACCTTGAGCTTCGGATCTTCCTGCCTCCACCTCCCAAGTGCTGGGATTACAGGCATGTATCATTATGCTCAACTATCATGTTTCAGTATTTCTTATTTATTTTTAAGTTATCTTTTAAAAAACATTACGTGCCGGGTGTGGTGGCACATGCCTTTAATCCTAGCACTTGGGAGGCAGAGGCAGGCAGATCTTTGTGAGTTCAAGGCCAGCCTGGTCTACAGAGTGAGTTCCAGGACAGCTGAGACTACAGGGAGACCCTGTCTTGAAAAGACCAAAGAAAAAAAAAAAACATTTCGTTACTTATGTGTATGTGTACATCTATATGTATGTGTATGGCTGTGTGTCCAACTTGACAACCTGAGTGGCAAGTGCCTTTACCCATAGAGCCCTCCTGACAGCTCAATATTTATTTATTTATTTATTTATTTATTTATTTATTTACTTATTTACTTATTTATTTATTGGTCTTTTTGAGAAAGGGTCTCCCTGTAGCCTCACTTGTCCTGGAATTTACTATGTAGACCAGGCTGGCCTTGAACTCACAGAAATCCACCTCCTGAGTGTCCCACCACACCCAGCTTCTTGCTATGGGACAGACTGGTCTTGAACTTCTGGGCTCAACTGATCCTTCCACTTCAGCTTCCCCAGTAGCAGATACTGTTGGCACATTCTGAACCCAGCAGGGAAAGGGAGAATTTAGGTACCAATCTTTTATGCTGTTCCAAACTGTTGACTCCAATGGTATAATTTAGAATCACACATAAGAATTACTTTTTTGAGAAAGACCCAAAATTGCTGAAATGAAAGTTCTTTCTTTCCAAATGTGAGAGCAAAGGGCTCGCAGACACACCCACGCTCTGGTTTCTCCACCCTCTCTTAGAATCACTTAAAAAGTTTGTTTATTCCCTCCCTCTTCTCATTCATATCTTTCTTGGCATAGTTGAGAATAGCATTTTACAGTGTTGTTTTTTTTTTCTACTCCTTTAGTCCGTGTAAGTGGTCTGTGGATTTACTTCATTCCAGATGTTGCTCCCCAAACTGCCTTTCAAAAGAAACCCAGAATTATTTTTAAACATAATTTTAGAGACTTTCACATAAAACAAATACCCTAATTGCCTGTGGATTACAAGTCCTTGGTTCGTGGTAGGGAGACCAAAGGACCTGGAGCCAATTGGTCAGGCTCTGGGGACATGTAGGGCCTTCAAGGCCTGCCATGTGAATCTGGCTCGTTTTTTACTCTCCTCCTCCTCCTTCTCCTCCTCCTCCTCCTCCTCCTCTTCCTCCTCCTCCTCCTCCTTCTCTTCCTCCTCCTCCTCCTCCTCTTCCTCCTCCTCTTCCTCCTCCTCTTCCTCCTCCTCTTCCTCCTCCTTCTTTTTGCTAGTTTGGGTAGGCTGGCTGGTCAGTGAGCTCCAGAAATTCCTCTCTTTGGCTCCCCAGTACTGCGATTACAAGAGAAGACCTCCATATGGGTACAGGGAACTGAACTCAGGTGCTCAAGCTTGCACTGAAAGCACTTGTACAGACTGAGCCATCTCCACACCCCTCTTGTTTGAGACAGCATCTCCCTGTAGCTCCAACTAGCCTGGAACTCAAATCATACAGATATTCACCTACCTCTGCTTCCTGAGTGTTGATATTAAAGGCATATGCCACCACACCCAGCCCCCAGTCCTCTTTTTATAAAAATGTTTTTAAAGTTTTCATATAAATATATATGGCACATTGAATGTATTCTCCCTTATACTGCCCACCCTCCCTTTTCTCCACCTTCTTCCAACTCATCCCTTTTGTCCTTCTAGACAAAATTCACGTCTGCTTTCATGTTATAAACACATACATGATAGGAATGAGTAAGGAAAATGTAGCATATATATATATATATATATATATGCAATGGAATTTCATTCAGCCATAAAAATGAAAGGAGTTTATTTGCAGAAAAATAGCTGCAACTGGAGACGATCATTTTAAGTGTGGTAAGCCAGCCTTTAACATCCAGGTGTATTCCCTTCTTACCAAAGGGGCATGAAGTGAGCAGGAGAAGAGCAGAGAAGCCATCCCATTAGGCCTCTGCCCTGGGTTGCTGGAACCTTCAAGTGATTAGGGATCCCCGAAATGTGTGTTTGTGTGTGTGTGTGTGTGTGTGCGCACATGCATGTATAGGAGACCATGTGTGCACAGCTCATGTGGGGTCAGAGAATAACCTCACGGGTCACTCCTCAGGCTCCTTCCACCTTTTGTTTGAGACAGGGTCTCTCATTGGATGGAAGTTTGACACATAGGCAGCTGTTTTCCTGCAAACTCCACAGCCCTTGCGGATTGTGTTTCAAAGCTGACTTGGCTTCACTGGGTCTGGGTGAGGACCCAGCTTCTGCATTCCCCACAGCTCTCAGTTGCGTTCTCTGATGCTCTGTGGCTGGATTGGAAGAGTAGTAGTTAGGCCCTGCAGAGGAGGTAGAAGGAGCTGGGCATGCAGGCTGAGGTAACAGCAAGTATGAATGGAGTTCAGCCGGTAGGTCAAGGATCAAAAAAGACTAATGGACACATGGACACCAGACTCCAAACGTAAGGGAAAAGGGGAAAGTTGACCCGGGAAGCATATAAAGTTTCAGAGGGGTCCTAACTGCGCCTAGAAAATCTAAAACAGGAAAGGCAATCTAAGTGGGTTCCTTTTGTGTCAGATCTTATGAAAGCACTTTATGAGCTGACCTACATAGCTGCATTTCCAAAACCATGCATACCTCAGTGTGTCTGATGGATGGCTTGACCACAAAGCACGAGGGACTGATGCATTCAAATCTTGCTTTGTACAATGCTCAGTAGCATCGAGCTTGTTCCAGCTCACTGCACCCTGTATCCTGCCACCACCCCCAACTCCAACCTTCATAGGTGGTATGAGCTGCCTGGTAAAGGTTGTAACATCTAAGAAAAGGTGAGTAAATCTCATAGCCTAACCTGACTGCAAAAGGCAGGATAGCAGGCTCCTACAGATGTCCACTTACTAATCCCCAGAAGCTGAGTATGTATTACCTGATATGGATGTGTGGTCTGCAAAAGAGACTTTGCAGATATGATCAAGTTAAGGACTTTGATCCTGAGAAATAGTTCCATGTTATTTGGGTGGGCTCCACTGACTCTGTCATACAGGCCTTTTTTTTTTTTTTAATCTTTGTATGTGTATGAATGTACTGTCTGCATGCAGGTCTGTGCACCCGTGTCGTGCAATGCCCCGGGGGTCGGAAGAAGGTATCGGATTCCCCTGGAACTGGAGTTCTCCTGGAATTGGAGTTACAGACGGTTCTTAGCCACCATGTGGGTGCTGGGGATCGAACCTGGGTCCTCTGCAAGAGTGTCGGTGCTCTCAACCGCTAGGCCATCTCTCCAGTCCCATCACACAGGTCTTTAAAAGTGGAAAAATCAGTGGCTGGGGAGACGGCTCAATTGGTAAAGTGCTATGTAAGCACAAGGACTGGGTTCCATCCCTAGAGCCTACATTTTAGAAAAGCTAGGTACAGGATTTGATTTGAAGAGATGTCTTGGTCAGTAACATGTTTGCTGCATAAGCACAAGGACCTGAGTTCGGATCCTCAGCACCCATACAAAAAGTTAGGATGGGGCTGGAGCGATGGCCTAGCGGTTAAGAGCGCCGACCGCTCTTACAGAGGACCCAGGTTCGATCCCCAGCACCCACATGGCGGCTGAGAACCGTCTGAAGCTCCAATTCCAGGAGAACTCCAGTTCCAGGGGAATCCGAGAGCCTCTTCTGACCTCCGCGGCATTGCACGACATGGGTGCACAGACTTGCATGCAGACAGTACATTCATACACATACAGAAATAAATAAAATTAATAAAAAAAAAAGTTAGGATGGTGGTACATGCCTGTAACCCCAGTGCTGAGAAGACAGAGACAGGAAGACTCTTGGAGCTTGCTGGCCAGCTAGTCCTGCTGAATCAGTGAGTTCCAGGTTCAGTGAGAGAACCTGCTTCAGAAAATGAGGTGGAGAGCAATGGAGGAAGATCTCTGATGTCCACATACATCACACACTTGTATGAGCACCTACACATATGCATAAGTACATGAACATATATAGTCACATACAATCTCCCCCTACAAAACTGGGTGTGGTCTCATGCACCTTAATCCCAGAGTTTGGGAGGCAGAGACGGGAGGATCCCTGGAGCTCAGTCTAGCTGAATTGGTTAGCTCCAGGATCAGGGAGAAACCCTGTCTCAAACAGTAAGGTGGAGGGCCAGCAAGATGGCTCAGTGAATAAAGGCACTTGTGGCCAATCCATGACCTGAGTTCAAGTCCTGAAACCCACATGATGAAAGGTGAGAACTAACTCTTACAAGTTGACTTCTGACTTCTACATGTTTGTGAATGCACACACATACACACACACACACACACACACACACACACACAAATGTAAAATGGAACATGATACTACCTTTTCCTTTAGTATCAAAGGCCAGTAACCAGTTTCACTGAGATGACAATGTCTTATAACTTGTCTATATCAATACCTCAATTTTATTTTATTTATATATATTTCTCTGGCATTAGATTTAATTGCATTTCTTAATTTGATAATGAACTCTCACAATCTATTACAATGCAATATAAAACAAGCTTGGTAATAAACAACAACTTGGCCAGGCGTGGTGGCGCACGCCTTTAATCTTAGCACTTGGGAGGCAGAAGCAGGCAGATCTTTGTGAGTTCAAGGCCAGCCTGGTCTACAGAGTGAGTTCCAGGACAGCTGGGGCTACAGGGAGACCCTGTCTCAAAAAAGACAAAATAAAATAAATAAATAAATAAACAACAACTTATAAAAAATAAGATGGAGGGGCTGGAGAGATGGCTCAGTGGTTAAGAGCACCGACTGTTCTTGCAGAGGATCAGGGTTCGAATCCTAGCACCCAAATGGTGGCTAAGAACCATCTTTAACTCCAGTTCCAGGGGAATCCGACACCCTCTTCTGACCTCCGAGGCATTGCACGACATGGGTGCACAAACCTACATGCAGATAGTACACTCACACATAAAAATAATAAATAAATTTTTAAAAATTAAAAAATAAGATGGAAAATAATTGAGGAAGACATCTGATATTGACCTCTGGCCTCCACACATATGTGTACATATGTGCATCCACAACCGGGCACACAGTAAATGAATAAAAAAATATAGAACCATGGCTGGCTGTGGTCACAGTGATGCCAGAAAATAGAATACAGAGATGAGAACATGAGACAGGGCCTGTTGCTGGTTCTGGGAAATACCAGGACCAGAGAGGGGCCTCTGGGATGGAGCTAAGAAGCCCCCACCTGACAAGCATCAGAAAAATAGAGATTTGGATGCCACAGCCTAATGGAACTGAATCCTGCTCACCAACAAGGAAATGGATCTGCCCCGAGTCTCCTGTGGTCAGGAAGGCTTTTGGCCTGTAGAACTATGTAACAATCAACTGTGTTGTGTGAACTTGCCGAAGTTGCAGTGATTTGTTTCTGGGAACATTGGCAAGCAAATGCTCTGTCCAGAATGACTTCCCTCATCATGAGAATGGCCTCATGTCTTCCTCAGAAAACCAGCTTCCCCAAGTGGTCACACCCAGATGCTGAACCCTCCCAGAAGCAGCTGCTGTTTTCTGAGAACAATGATCTGCCTGTAAGCCTGAGAAGGAGCTGGGAATCCTCTGTACAAACCACCCCAGCCTGATGGTATAGGTGGCAGGTTTGTCTCTAATAGGTCTGTACTCTGTCCTGTCCTTCTTCCCCAAGGCTCCCAGACTGGCTCATGTGACTTTTTAGTGTTATCTAAAAAGAAATGATCCCAAAGCTTTCACTGTTTTTTTTTCAAGATTTTTTTTTTTTCGCTCGTGTGTATGCGTGTATGGTAGGGGTATATCTGCACATGAATCCTGGTGCCTGCTTAAAACAGAGGCATTGGATCCCTTGGAGCTGGAGTTAAAGGTCATTGTGAGCTGCTTGACATAGGTGCTGAGGACTGAACTCAGGTCAAATGCTCTTAAATGCTAAGCCATCTCTCCAGTCTCTTTGGGTTTTTAACTTATTTTTTCTTCATTTTATGTGTATGTACTTGTAGAGTACATGGAGGTCAGAGGACAATCTCAGGCGTTGTTCTTAAGGAGCCTTCCACTTTTTGTTTGAGGGAGGTCTCTCATTGGCTTGGAATTCTACCAATTAGGCTAGGCTAGCCCGCCAGCAAGCTTCTACAGGATCTGCCTGTCTCTGCCTTCTCTTACCACCACAAGTCTGTCCCACTATACCTGGGTTTTTATCTGGGTTCTAAAGACTGAACTCGCGTCCTCGGGCTTTACTGACTTAGCTATCTCAGCCCCTAAATTTTCTTGTGGAAGAAAAGCTGTGTGAACATCAAATGGGGAAGCCACACGCTTACCTGTGCAGTTTCAGGGCAAGGGCCTTTATCGGGCCATGGAGCAGTTAGGGAAGGAAGGGATTTTAGGGTTGATTCAGTCCAACTGTCTTAGTTTTATATGGAAGGAGGGAAGAAGGAAAAGGAGGGAACTGATGTCAAAATCATGAGCCCATGAGGACATTCACATTTAAGCATGTCACAGTTCACATTAAGAGAAGGCTCACGAAAGTATCCTAATTTGTGGGGATTTATGTATTTCACGGGGAAGCCCGAGTCCCACTGATGACAAAATGAAAATAGTGTTAGTCTCTTGGGTGGGAAGCTTTGACAATGAGTCCCCTAAGGGGACTTCCTTTTCCACATTGCCTAGCATGACCCCTTATAAGAGCCACCCCATATTTCTCAAAACTGTCTTTTGTTTTTTAATCAACTAATGACCTACTTCAAATAATCAGGTCACATTATTTTTTGAAGGCCACTTCAACAAATAGTCATTGGTCTGCTCCCCTCTGTGAGGGACAGTAGTCCAGTGAGATGGGCTTTTTTGCTCTGCCTTATCTCGACTGCCTGTTAACACTACCCTCACCCCAAACTCCACCACAGCCTTCCCACCTAAAACTAGAACTTGTCTCTGGCCTTGTCTTTCCTTTTGTGTGTGTTAGTTAGCTTTCTGTTACTATGGCAAAATAGTAAGGATCAACTAAGAAAAAAGTTTGATTTGCTCACATTTCAGAAGTTTTAATGTATAGTTGCTTGGCCTGCTTTCTTTGGCCCTGTAGCAGCACAGTAAATCATGGTGGGAGGTTTAAGAGAGAACCTTTTGCCTTATGATGGCCAGGATGAAGGAGAAGGAGAAAAAGGAAGTAGAGAAGGAAGAGGAAGAGGAGCAATATTAGGGTTCCAATATGCCCATCAGGGGGCTACCCCCAATAACCTAACTTCCTCCTGTTGGGCTCAACCTCCTAGAGGGTCTACCACCTCTTAGTAGTATCATAGGCTGGTGACCCAATTGTCAATATATGGGCTTTGGGGGAATATTCAAATCCTGAACTGTAGCATGGGGTTTTGTTTCTTCCTTGATTCAGGAAATACATGAACAATTCCAGAGAAGCCTTATAGGTAACTTCCCCATTTTCCCTGATTGTGGCTTTGGCCTTGGGACTGGGACTTCAGTTCTGTCTCTGCAGGACAGTAGCAGACAAGTGCTCATTGGGAACTGAGTTCAAACACCTGCTCCTTGACCTAACAGAGACCTCTACCCAGGAATCTTGTGATAGCAGCCCCTAGCCGCCCATCTTCCCTGAAGCCCACTTTTTCCCTGCAAAGCCAGTGTGCACTGTTCTAGGACGATTAACTCTGAGTCTGTCTTTCCATTTGCAATGTGCCTTTTCAAGCTGCGTTCAGAGAAAGAGCTTGACCATCTGCAGGGGACCTGCGGAAATGTGGGGAAATAACAGAGTGTTTATTTATGTCATCCATTGTTAGCTAAGAATATCCAGGTGTTCTAATAATGGGGGTATCAAGAAAGGAAAAAGGACTGGGTGGTGGTGGGTAGGACGCTGGGCTTCAGAGTCAACACGAGCCTCACGGTTGAGCTGAGTGAACTTCCACCAGTTGCTTTTAGTTCTTTGGCCTCAGTTTCTTCTTCTGTGGAAAATGAAAAAAGCCATCGGCCCTGACTCTGCAGATTTTTAAAGAGAAGTAATGAGAATCTGCAGAGAGGATGACTGTATGTCTCCCATTCTCCTGGGCCTAAGAGCTAGAGAGACAAACAAGACACATCAAAAGATGCCACCATCTCGTGCCTCCACCTTGCTGGCCCATGGCCTACAGCGACACTCCCTCCACATATTTCTTTCAACAGAGATGTCACTTGGAGCTGCCGCTGCTGCTGCTACTGCTGCTGCTGCTGCTGCTGCTGCTGCTGCTGCTGCTGTCTCAGAACACACACTCACTCTATCCTTTCCTAAGTCACTGCCTGAGAAGCCTGTCCCCAAGGCTACCATATCTACCCTATGGGGGACTCAATATTTGCCTTCAAAGCTGCAAAAATGAAGAGGTGTCAAAATGATGTGTCTTGGGCTAGGGAGATGGATCAGTGGGTAAAGTGGTTGCTGTGCAAGCATCAGGAGCTAAAGTCGGATCCCTGTTACACACAGAAAGCTACCTAGTAGCAGAGACAGAACCAATAAGCCTGCCAAAATGTGCACATGGACATACATACACACAACCAAAAAAGTATTTCTGTATATTCCTTCAAAATTTTTTTCGAGGGCTGCTGAGATGGCTCAGAGGGTTGAAGGCATTAGCTACTAAGGCTAATGGTAGAAACAGAAAAACCAACTCCTGCAAGTTGTCCTCTGACATCCACACATGCATGTGGCATGTACAAGCAGAGGTCAGAAGAGGGTATCAGATTCCCCTGGAACTGGAGTTAAAGACGGGTCTCAGCCGCCATGTGGGTGCTGGGGATCGAACCCGGGTCCTCTGCAAGAGCGGTCGGCGCTCTTAACCGCTAGGCCATCTCTCCAGCCCCAAAACTTAAATACTTTTGAATAAGCTGCTCTAGCAAAACAAAATGATTTTGGTGGTTAGTGTTGTCAACTTGACAGAATCTAGAATCTGTGGGGAGATGGGCCTCTGGGCATGCCTGTGGGGTTATCTTTGTTATGTTAATTCAGGTGGAAAGACCCACCCCTCGTGGGAGGTGCTATTCCCTGTCTGGGATCCTAGACTTTGTAAGTGGAGAAAGGGAATTAAGCAGCAGTTTACATGCATCCCTCTCTGCTTCCTGACTGTGGATGTGACCGACCAGCTGCTTCAAGCTCCTGCTGCTTTGACTCCCAACCATGACATACCTTGAACTGTGGGCTAAAGTAAATACTAGACAAAAGAAACAAAGACAATAACTGTCTAAATCAGACAGCGTCACCTTGATGGTTATTATTACCCTTGAGGTTTATTGGAAGGGTGCTTGCTATAAGGGACAAAATATTTCACAAATAATGTGAGGCAAAACGAAAGCAAAATATAAAATTGCACAGACATTTTGGTCTCAGATTATAATAATCTCTATGTTCAGGATATTGAATATACATTATTTTAAAAGGTCATTCAAGCTGGGCATGATGGCACATTCCTTTGATTCCAGCACTCAGGAGGCAGAAGCAGGGGATCTCTGTGAAATTAAAGCCAGCCTGATCTACATAGTCAGTTCCAGCTCAGCTGGAGCTGTAGGAAGATCTTATAACAAACAAACAAACAACAAACAAACAAAGTCATTCTAGGGCTAGAGACATAGATAATAGAGCACTTTCCTAGAATGGTCAAGACCTTGGGTTCGATCCCCAGGACTATACACATAACAAATTTTCCTTACAGGCCAATGAGATAACTCAGTGGATAAAGGCAGTTGCCACCAAGACTGATGACCTGAATCTGATCCCCATGACCCATATAGTGGAAGAAGAGAACATATTCTGAACTACAAAGGTGCCATAGGGTGCATCCCCACCCACCTACCACCTCCCAAACATAAATCAACAAATATAAAAATTAATTTATATATATACTAAATGTCATGAACACTCTCCCATGTCAATACTATAGATCTATTACATCATTTTTATCCTTTCTCTCTTTGTGTGTGTGTGTGTGTGTGTGTGTGTTTGGTATATGTATACTCACGTACGTGTGGAAGTCAGAGGAGGCTTTCAGGTGTCCTGCTTTATCACTCTTATTCCTTTGCAAAAGTGTCTCTTACTGAACCTGGAAGCTAGGTTGGCAACCAGCAAGCCTCAGGGATCCTCCTATCTCTTCCCCCCATAGTGCTGTGGTTATAGACATGTGCGTGGCCACCCCCAGCTTTTTATATGTGTGTCAGGGATTTGAACTCAGGTCCCTGTTTGTGCAGCAAGTACTCTACTTACCTACTAAGCCATCTCCTCAGCCTTATATCATTTTTAGTAGTTGCATAGTGTTCCACTGTATGCATGAACCAAAACTGAACTCATCTCTTAAGGATATTCAGATAGTTTCTAATCCTATTTTGGGTATACTTCAATGAATGATTTTTCCCATTAATATTGAGCCAGTTCTTCAAATATTTCTTCAGGATAAATTCCTGGAAGTGGAACTGGTTGTTCAAAGGCATTTTTGAGGTTTTGAAATGTACTGCTAAATGACTTCCCCAGGAGACTGCTATTTGCCCTCTCACCCGGAGTTTGTGAGGGCATAGTCTGTTTCTAGCTGTTTCACCAGCACCAGCTTACCCATTTGCTTTAAAATTAAGAAAACAACTCATGACTATATTCCTGCAGCAGGTGTTTTTTTATTTTACAGTTCTAGTTTGGTATAATCATTGATTGAGGCTGATGTTTATTATATAGTTACTATGTCCCAAACAAATGTGACATGAGTGGCCGGGCGTGGTGGTGCACGCCTTTAATCCTAGCACTTGGGAGGCAGAGGCAGGCAGATCTTTGTGAGTTCAAGGCCAGCCTGGTCTACAGAGCGAGTTCCAGGCCAGCTGGGGCTACATGGAGACCCTGTCTCGAAAAGACCAAAAAAAATAAATAAATAAAATAAAATAAAATAAATGTCTTGTAATCCTCCAGGTCATTCTACGAGATAGGTCCCATTCTCAACCCATATCACATTTAAGGAAATTGAGGTCCAGAAAGTTAAAGAAGCTGTTGCTATGGTTATGTGTGTCTCCTGAAGCTTTGTGAACCAGAAGCTTGCTCCTAACTAAGGAGATGTTAAGAAGTGGGGGCCTCATGGGGGGTTATAAGACCCTTGGGATCTAACCTAAACAGGAATTAATGCAGTTCTCTCAGAAATCCATTCATTCTCTGGCTTCCTGTCTCACTACCCTCCTGCTCACATATGCCTCCCTTTACATGCGCTCCCACCACTGTGATGACATCCATGGTGGGCTCATCTCCAAAGCCAAGCCAAGCCCTTGAATCTTCAAAGCTCTGCAATAAATAAATATCTTTTCTTTATAAAGTATTCAGCCTCAGGTATTTCACTGTAGCAACAAAACCAGACTATACCAAAAAGGCAATACAGTCCAAGGTAATGAGGGATGAGCTAAGTTCTCACTCAGAGCAGGCCCTAGCCTACATCAAACTATATAGTCGTTCTTTTTGAGGGTCCTGATAAGGTTGTTAAGCAGCCAGGGATACCCTTCAGTGCAGGATTCATGATGGCTCCTGTATCAGTTAGGCTTCTCTAGAGAAAAGAACAGAACAAATACAATATATGTATGTACTGGGCCAAGGAGATCATTTAGCAGGTCAGGTCCTTGTTTCACAAACATGAGGACCTGAGTTTGATATCCAGAACCCCTATAAAGTAGCAGCCACTTATTACAGTAGCTCCTTGATGGAGAAGGATGTGCTCTGGCAGTTAGGAGATCTGGAATGTTCCCTGGAGGAGGTAGAATCTAGAGCAGAAGGAAGTGAGGGGACTTTGGGGTCTGGGCCCCTATTCTTCCTCCTGCTACTTTCAGTGAAGGGGCAGCACTGGGGTCTCACCCTTGGCTGAGAGGAAGCAAGGAGGTCCTAGGTGAGACACACAGTGCTGTTCCATGGAACTGTCCCAGCAGTGGGCAGGGATAAGCAGCCTCGGTCTTCACACTGCCCTCTGCCATCATTTCTTGATGTTCCTTAGGGACATCCCTGGCATGTCCACTGTGCTTCTGGGCCCTCGTAAGTCTCACTATGAGTAAAATGTCTGAGCTGGTATGTACTCAAACTGTAAATGCTGTAACATGTTCACAAGCTAAGTCTGGTTCAAGCCTATAAGCTCCCAGGGAGAGACTCTGCCCATGTTGGTGGCTTCCTCTCCCTTCCTGCCCCATCCTAGCCCTCGTACACATTAGCTGGGTTTCAGACCATCTGGGTTTGACCCAGAGGGAGAAGGCACTGGAGAAGGAGGACACAGTAACATGGCTGGCACAGACTCCCTGGGGCATCTGGGCCACGGGACTTAGTGCTCTTTGGGATATGTGGATTCAAAGTAGTCCCTTGGAGCCCCTTATATTGTCTTGGGAAGAGAAGAAAACGTCAGAACCTTCTCCCAAGGATACAGAACACAGCTGTCCCAATTCACTCAGGACTAGGACTTGGACCCGAGGTATCTGTGTGTCTGTGTGCCAAGGTCCCTGTGTGGAGGGCAGAGGACAACCTTGGGTGCCCATTCCCACCTTCTCCCTTGTTTGAGGCAAGGTCTCTTCATTGCTTTGTTGCTATGCACTCTGGGCTAGCTGGCTCCTGAGTTTCTAGTGAGTATCCTGTCCCCTCCAGCCTTCATCTTGCCATAAGAATACAAAGATCACAGGCACACGCTACTGTGCCCAGCTTTACAGGAGTTCAAAGGATTCAAACTCAGGTTCTCACACTTGCACAAAAAGCACTTTGGGGGGGAGACAGAGTCTCCTTGTAGGCTAACCTGATAACCTGTTATGGAGACCAGACTAGCCTTGATCTCACAAAGATTGACTTGCTTCTGCCTGATAAGTGCTGGAATTAAAGGGGTATACCACTGCACCTCGCCAGAAAGCACTTTTACCCTCTACCAACAGACTCATGTCCCCAGCCCCTATAAAACCCTTTTCCAGTGTTTCCGCCCAGGGTGACGTGGGCTAGATCTGGAAGGCCAATCTTATTCTTTCAACAGGTCTCATATAGATGATATACCTCCTCATAGGGTACAGAGTCGTGCACTTGTATGTGTGTGTGTGTGTCTGTCTGTCTGTTTATATGTGTGCAGGTGCACATGTGTTGATAGGTATACACATGTATGTGCAGACACTCATATGTACACATGCATGTGAGGTCAGTGGATAACCTTAGCTGTCTGTCATTCCCCAGATGCTGTCCTCCATCTTTGTTGTTAATGTGTTTGGGGGTTTTATTGTTTGTGGGTTTGTTTATTTGTTTGTTTCCACTTCCTCAATGCTGGGATTACAAACTCACTTCATTACACCTAGCTTTTCTTTCTTTCTTTTTTAAAATATGGGTTCCCAGGAATCAAACTCAGGTCTTCATGCTTGCAAAGCAAGCACATTACTGCCGGAACTATCACCTCAGCCTAAGATGAAGATTCTTGGCATTTTCTCAATGGCTGTCTTGAGGATCTCTGCCTAAACTGAGATAGCTTTAGAAGGCGAGTGGAGGAACTTCTCGTGTGTGATAACTGGTGCTGGTTGTCAAAATGAGTAGATTAAGAGATGTCTGGGACTGGTGAAAAGCACCTCTGCATGTCTCTGGGGGTTTCCCCTCCTCCTGCTTTCACGTCTTTTGTGTATGACCCGTTTAATTAGGGGCCTGTTTGAGCAGTGCTGGGAGGTTATGGAGCACAGGCAACTAACAGAGGCTGCACCACTGGAGGAAACAATTCCCCCTTCCCCAGCACCTTAAGGGCCAATAGCTCCTCAGGGAGGGTGGGGCCTCAGGAACCCCCCGTAGTTTCTTGACTTCAGTGGTCTAACCCCCGACACCCTTGGTACCTACTGGAGAGCAGGCGTCTTTGCATTGGGGCCTAGCAATGGTACCTACTGGAGAGCAGGCGTCTTTGCATTGGGGCCTAGCAATGGTACCTACTGGAGAGCAGGCGTCTTTGCATTGGGGCCTAGTAATGGTACCTACTGGAGAGCAGGCGTCTTTGCATTGGGGCCTAGTAATGGTACCTACTGGAGAGCAGGCGTCTTTGCATTGGGGCCTAGTAATGGTACCTACTGGAGAGCAGGCGTCTTTGCATTGGGGCCTAGTAATGGTACCTACTGGAGAGCAGGCGTCTTTGCATTGGGGCCTAGTAATGGTACCTACTGGAGAGCAGGCGTCTTTGCATTGGGGCCTAGTAATGGTACCTACTGGAGAGCAGGCGTCTTTGCATTGGGGCCTAGTAATGGTACCTACTGGAGAGCAGGCGTCTTTGCATTGGGGCCTAGTAATGGTACCTACTGGAGAGCAGGCGTCTTTGCATTGGGGCCTAGTAATGGTACCTACTGGAGAGCAGGCGTCTTTGCATTGGGGCCTAGTAATGGTACCTACTGGAGAGCAGGCGTCTTTGCATTGGGGCCTAGTAATGGTACCTACTGGAGAGCAGGCGTCTTTGCATTGGGGCCTAGTAATGGTACCTACTGGAGAGCAGGCGTCTTTGCATTGGGACCTAGTAATGGTACCTACTGGAGAGCAGGCGTCTTTGCATTGGGGCCTAGTAATGGTACCTACTGGAGAGCAGGCGTCTTTGCATTGGGCCCTAGTAATGGTACCTACTGGAGAGCAGGCGTCTTTGCATTGGGGCCTAGTAATGGTACCTACTGGAGAGCAGGCATTTTTGCATTGGGCCCTAGTAATGGTACCTACTGGAGAGCAGGCATCGTTGCATTGGGCCCTAGTAAGCTAGCCGTTTCCACTATTCCCACCCTGTAAGCACAGTATGCAGTGTGTGTGCTTGCTGGGTGGAGGCATGTACGTGTTTTCTTCAGAGAAATAATATCCTGAAGAGTTGCTTGGATTTTGCTGTGGTTACTTATTGGTTAAGTCACCCTTCATGACCTTGCCTGGGGTTCTAGCCATACTTGATCATGTGATTTCCTGGGAAGAGAACACATCCTGGATTCTAAATAGCAAAATTCCAAACACACTGTTAGGACATGGGCTTATTTGTGTCTGCTGTAAACTGTTTTATTTTGCATGACAAGAAAAAACAAACTGGGCTCTTTCATTATTCTATTTGGGGTGTCTGTTTAAAATAAGAGAGAAGTGAGTCCTCAGTGCCATTTGTCCTTCTGAAGAGACAGTGTTAGAATCATTCACTCTCTTAAGGGGGACCAGGGATATGGCTCGGTTGGTAGGATGCCGGCCTTTTGGCACTGAGCTTGATCATCACAGCACCACAGAACCCCAACTTAGTGGTGTCTACGTGTCTGGGAGGTGAAGGTAGGAGGTCAGGAGTTCAAGGTCATTCTTTGGCTGCATAGTGAGTTTACAGGCCAGGCTGGGCTACATGATACCCTGTCTTAAAACAAACAAACAAACAAATGAATCTCAGGAGAGTTTGTGAATAAATAAGTGCTACTGAAAAGGGAATGGTCTCAGGCAGAGGAGATGGCTCAGTCCATAGTGTATTCTTATAAAAGTAAGCAGATCTGAGTTCAGATCCCCAGACCCATGTAAGACTTGGGCATGGCACACATTAGTAGCCCAGCAATAGGAGAGTTCTGAGATCAATAAGAGATCTTGTCTCAAAAATAAGGTGGAGAACCACTGAGAAAGACACCAGATGTTGACTTCTGGTCTCCACCTGTACACACACACTCATACACACACACACACACACACACACACACACACACGTGCACATAAGCAAATATATAGACATGCACACATATACACAAGTGCATGGTCTGGCCTTAAGCTTCCCCTAAGTGTGACTTTGTGTGAGTTGCTTCACGCCTCTGGACATTTGCTTCTCAATCTGAAAAATATAAGGGGGGGGGGATGCCAGAGAATTCCCACATCCCTTTTGAGTCTAGAAACCACAGACATCCTCAGGTGTAGAATTACAAATGAGAAGTCTTCTCAGAAACCTGCAGCTTTCTTCTACTTCCCTTTTGTAAGTTTAGAAAAAAAAAATCTCTCATTAGTGGTGTTCTTGAGCTATGGCAGAAGGAAAAAGGGCAAGTCAGGTTCTTTTGGGTTAAATGGAGCATTTAATGATGGATAAGCAAAAAGATGTGCGATGGGTCTTTTTCTCATGTTGGGTGTTTGGCTAATCTATCAGAGGATCCTGGCATGCCAGTGACAACCCGCATTGAATAGGGCGGAACTTGGCTCCCCTGCCCTTCCAGCTGTAAGAGCTTGCAAGAGAAGCTGGGGGGAGAATGTCTTTCATTTCCCCCTGAAGGCCGGGGGAGCATGGGCTTAGCACTTGCCAACTGTGCAATGCGGGCTGGCTGCTAAAAGAGGCCTTTTTACGTGGTCGTCTTTCAGGCCGCAGTACTCCCTTGGCACACTTGGCCCCCTGGAACAAAGCCTGCTGGAAAGTCTGGGTGCTACCCACACCAGCCTGGGAAGAAACTCACTTACTAATGGTGGGGGGAAGGCTTCAACATGTCCTCAGGGGCTTTTGTAAAGCTAAGATCTGCTTTGTCTTCATGTCTGTTTCCCCTTCATCTTCCTCCTGTGACTTATACCATGGATCCTTGCTACAAGGATGCTGGGGAAACAAAACCAAAAAGAAGGAGAGTGAATCAGGCCCAAGGAACATAGGAATAGAAAAATCAGGATCAGATCAAAGAGGGCCACAGCTGTGTAGACAATGAAGGCCAAATCCTTGTGATAGCTGAAATTCAAATTTAGCAACCTCAAATTTTCTTATTTTCAAAGCAAGAATGGGCTACACTCTTCTTCACCTAATTCTTAATATTGGGGAGGAGAAAAGAATACTGGTTACTCAGAGGAATACACTTTTGGCCATGCATTCAGTAAGTATTCACTAAATGCTTACGGTATGCCAAGTACCGTGCAAGCCAATCAGAGATGAAAGGGCTGCACTCAACCTGGTGAAGCTGGGCATCTCAGGGGGCTGGGGGTAGAATACTCACTGTACATCACTATATTTTACCTACTGTGTTTACATGCTATACACTTAATCATGCATCTGCTATATGGTCAGACACATGCTTCTGTATGGTATGTGTGTGCATGCATGTACATATTAGTGTGCAAGTGCACATATGTGTGCAGGCGTGCATGCATGTACACCAGAGGACAACCTCAGCTCTCATTCCTCAAGCACTATCTACCTTTTTATTTTTAATCTTTTTTTTTTTTTTGGTCTTTTTGAGACAGGGTCTCCCTGTAGCTCTGGCTGTCCTGGAACTCACTCTGTAGACCGGGCTGGCCTTGAACTGACAGAGATCTGCCTGCCTCTGCCTCCCAAGTGCTAGGATTAAAGGTGTGCGCCACGACGTCTTGTTATTTTTAATCTTAGGAAAAAAATGGGGCTAGAGAGATGGCTCAGCAATTAAAAACACTTATTGGTCTCACGAAGGACACATGTTCCCTTCCTAGCACCCACATGAAGTAGCTCATGATTCTGTAACTCCAGCTCCAGGGAATGGACGGCTTCTGGCCTTGAGCAACTCCAGGCAAGTGGTGAGCATAAGCTCATGCAGGCACACAAACATATACATAAATAAAAAATAAAGCTTTAAAATGTTTCACTAACATTTATTATACTTATTTACTTACTTATTTGAGGTGTGTGTCTGTGTGCCATAGTGCATGTATGGAGGTCAGAGGACAACTTGCAGGAGTCTGTTCTCTCTTTCTACCATGTGGGTCCTGAGGATCAAATTCAGGTTGTCAAGCCTGGCAGCAGTGCTTTATTTTTTTTATTTTTATTTTTTGCAGCAGTGCTTTTACCCACTGAGTCATCTGGCAGGCCCTACCTTGGTTGTTTGTTTGTTTGTTTGTTTGTTTGTTTTGAGGCAAGTTCTCTCACTCCCCTGAAACTCACTAAGTAGGCTCCGGTAGCTTGCTGTGAGTCTCAGGGAGCCACATGTCTCTATCCCCTCAGGTTCAGGACTACAAGCATGAGCCACACAAGTACAAGTCCCTGTGCTTAAAAGACAAGCACTTTATCAACTGAGCCATCATCACCTCAGCCTGATGCTCTGCTTTTAATTATGCACCTACTGTGTGTCAGATACTGGGCATTTAATTACATACTTACTATATGACAGATGCTGTGCCTTTTTTGCTTAACTCTCATAAACACGCCTATCAGGTAGACATCACTATCTTCCAAAGAAGAAATCAGACTTGAGCTGTTAAGTATTGAAGTTGGAATTCAAGTCAAGGTCCTTAGTTTTCAGTGGTGCCAAACTATTGGTGGTTTTCCAGTTTCCATAACCAATCCCTTCTTGCTTTGCTAACAGAACCTCAGCACTTTTTTGTTTTGTGGTTTCAAGATTTATTTGTGTGTGTGTGTGTGTCCATCCAGAAGAAGGTGTCAGACCTGTTAGAAGTTAAGTTACAAGCAGTTGTGAGCTGCCTGGTGTGGGTGGTGAGAACTGAACTTGGGTCCTCTGAAAGAGCAGCAACCACTCTTTTTTTTTTAATTAATTTTATTTATTTCTGTATGTGTATGAATGTACTGTCTGCATGCACGTTTGTGCACCCATGTCGTGCAATGCCAAGGAGGTCAGAAGAGGGTGTCGGATTCCCCTGGAACTGGAGTTCTCCTGGAATTGGAGTTTCAGACGGTTCTCAGCCGCCATGTGGGTGCTGGGGATCGAACCCGGGTCCTCTGTAAGAGCGATCGGCACTCTTAACCGCTAGGTCATCTCTCCAGCCCAAGCAGCAACCACTCTTAAGAGCTGAGCCATCTCTCCAGCCCTCAGCTTAGTTTAAGTCACTGCTTCTTAAAGTACCTGAGTCAAGAGACAGTGACCCATCTCTAGCTCTTGGGAGTGGGATAAGAAGACTGATTCATGGAAGCCAAATGCAATCCCTGTGTTTTCAGGGGATTGGGTTAAGATCCTTAGGAACAAGATGATATAAGGGACACAATCAAAGCAAAGGAGGCTTGGGGACATGATAATAGTTCAGTGCATGCCTAGCACGCATGAGGCCCTAGGCTCAACCCCTAGTACCATAAAAAGAAAACAAAAGTAGTGTATTCTACATTAAGGGAAACTTTTTCTCTTTCATGTTGGATATAGACTGGTAGTATACTGCTGCTGGAGGCCTTTCTGAGACTTGGTGAACAGAGGCTCAGAAGACTTAAGTGAATTAAAACATCCTAGTGCAGGAAGTAAAGGCAACGTTTAAACTCAGGAAGCTCTGGAAATTTGCAAGATTCACAGGCTCCTCCCCAAAGTGACACAGACAGTAACCATTGCCAGGGGTGTGGGGGGAGGTGGGAGGGGGTGGAAGACATCACCTGGGCTGGTAGAGCTGCCTGCAAGTCCTGTGGGAACCTCCAGGGGTACGGCTTTCCTGAGTGGTCAAGATGATGCAATACAGCTTGGGATACATGCTATCCTATCTCAAAACCAAATCACCCACCAGGACATAGGAGGAATTACCCTTTGAGCAGGTTAGCAACAATTGAGGCCCTAGAAAAAGACCTTTTAGAGGAGACTAGAGGACATTCCAAAATCTTGTACTGCATTTCTCTCTTCACCTTCTCTCTGTGGAATACATGTTGTGACCAGACCAACAAAACAGCCCAATGCCCTTGAACTTCCATGTAAAGTCTTTATTGTTTTCCTTTCTCATAGGTCAGGACCTTATTTTTGGGGGGGGGTCATGAGGAGCTCAGAAGTAAATACCAACTTGCCCCTGTCCATCCTTACATCTATTTCTCCCTGGCTGGGATTGGAGCATTACAAGCTACAACCCATGGGCAGATTGCTAAGAGAGGATCCTGGCAGGGGAAAAGCTACCAGCTGGTCTCGTACCCACATCTTTTCAGTAAATTCCTCTTAAGCATATGTACACATACAAATACGCCTTCTGCTGAACATAGTGAAGTAATCTTTTACCACACAGCCTGGAGGAAATATGAGACCATGAAGTCCAAAGCAGCTTTGGGCCCTGGTTCAGTTTTCATGGAGTAGGAGACCCCACTGTCAATCTGTCTGAGTGCTGTGAGATTCGAATATTCAACAGTTTGGCATGGCTTGTGGAAGCTTCCTTGTCAGTATCTGGTGTCTTGGGAAAGGTTCATCCACCCTGACTAAGAAGATGCCCTTTTAGCCTTAGCTCAGATCAAGTTGAAACACTCCCTCCTAGAGAAAGGAGGGAATTGAATGAGGCATCCAAGGTGCAGGAAGTAAAGAGAACTTACAAGACCCAAGAAGCTCCAGAAAGTTACAGGATTCATAAGTCCCTTCCCTCCTTACAGCATTAATTCCTCTCCAGTTGGTAATTTGTGTGTGTGTGTGTGTGTGTGTGTGTGTGCAGTGTGAGGATCAAACCTTTGGCCTCACATGTGCTAGGTAAATGCTCTGACACTGAGCTACATCACCAGATGGGATTACTATATTAATTTGTTCATCTCCCTGTAGAAATGTAAGCCCCATGATCTTTTTTGTTCACTGATGGGTCTCCAGCACCTGGTCCTCTCTGTCACACACTGAGCACATGCAGAGTGTACACTTAGCCTGTTGGTCACTGCGATTGCACGTTAGGCCACAAGTATTATTTTCTTTTCACATTGCCATGACAAAAGACCTGACTAATGAAGGGTTTGTTTGACTTACAGTTCAGGGTGATGTGTTCCACTGTGGCAGGGGCAAGAAGCTGGCTGGTCACATTACATCCAAAGGAACCAGTGACTAGAAAGCGAAGCTGGGCTATCGTACCTCAAGGCTCTCTCCAGTGACCCACTTCCTCCAGCAAGGACCCACAACCTTCCGATACAGCACCAGCAGCCGGGACCAACTGTCCAAACACAGAAGCCTATGGGGAACATTTCCCATCCAGACCACAACATCATCTTAATTCCTCACCCAACCTCCTGGCTTCTCTGCTTCTCATGGCCCCTTGGGAGGCTGACCTAAGACATGGAAAGACTTTGTCAGTTACAGAGAGGTTGCCTTGTAGAAGACCTGGGTAAGCCACGTCCTGGTGAGCACCAACTAGAAGCCGAGAGAGGAATCTGGCTGCGGAGACTGGGAGGGGGAAGCTGAGGCAGGCCAGGAGCTACAGCTAATTGCGATGGGTGGCGTCGACAGAGCCAGCTCTGCACGCTAGGGACCCACAAGAGCTAACTGCTCTTTCCCCCAGGGGGCGTTAAAGGAAGCTTTCAGAGAGGAGCTCAGGCTGAAACCTGAGGAATGAGTAGAAGCAGGGGAGGGGCTTTAAGGCAAAGTGAGTTTGGTTAAAATCTCATCATTGCTGCTGTGTGAGATACTCCCCTAAGACAGCCTGGTTTCTTCCTCTGTGAAAGACTGACTGGAGACTGGGAACCTTAGGCTTAGGACTCAGAGCAGTGGAGCTTGGCCAGTTCTTGGCTCTTTCTAGGTGAATTTGTGGGGTGCATACTTCCTGTTTATCTGGTGCTTTCCATCTCTTCCCTGTCACCTTGTCTGAGGTCAGTCCTTCCTGGCAAACTCTGCTATTCCCCAATGTAAAAGGTTAAACCATAGTGTGCTTGCCTAGGACACACAAAGCTCTGAATTTGATCCCCGGCACCCCATGAAACTGGGTGTGGTGTATGCCCGGGTGCCTAGCATTCACAAAGTCCTGGGTTCTACCCCCAGCACTTCATGAACTTGGTGGGTAGCATATGCCTATAATCCCAACCCTTGGGAGGTGGAGGCAAGGGGATCAGAAGTTGAAGGCTGGGCAGAGGAGATGTCTCAGTGGGTAAAGCATTTGCCACGCAAGCATGAGAACCTGAGTTTGTATCCCCAGATCTCACTGAGGAGGGGGCTTTCAGTTCTGTCAAATCCCTTGTGCTTTAGTCAGGGGTCTGTCTGGATCCCTCTCCAGAGTGACCCCATCAACAGACTGTCTTCTGTTTTTCTTGTCTTTGGTACCTGGAGAAGGTCATGATGCTAGTGATGACCTGGAGTACTGGTGCTGGCCACCTCGTGGGCCAGTAGTGAGCTGGTGCTGGCCACCTCATGGGCCAGTGGTGAGCTGGTGCTGGCCACCTCCTGGGCTATAGTGGTGAGCTGGTGCTGGCCACCTCGTGGGCTATAGTGGTGAGCTGGTGCTGGCCACTTCATGGGCCAGTGGTGAGCTGGTGCTGGCCACCTCATGGACCAGTGGTGAGCTGGTGCTGGCCACCTCGTGGGCTACAGTGGTGACTTGGCATTGCTGATGGTGCTGGCCATCTTGTGGTCGCCCCGCCCATTGTTACTATCCACTCAAGGCTTTAACCAGGCAGGTGTGAGAAGAAGGGTAGAGGAGCCAACCTGAAGGAGTAAACACGGGGATGCAGCATGATGAGAGCCTCTCTGACAGCAGTCTCAGTGCCTCCTCCCCCACTGTCCTCCTTCTCTCAGTTCCTCTGGAAGGAGGAGCCATGAGCTCATGTCTCAGAAATGCTTTGAAGATGAGAATCACTGAACGTTTTCCCAACAGCCCTCAATTTACTTTTTCAGCATTCTCTCTGGGTTGTCAAGCCTTTGTAGTTAGTTTTATAAATAGCAATAGCTGGCTGCTTCCATTTTTACCCGGGACAATTCCACCTCCGGCTGGAGCCGGTGTCATTCTGCAGCAGACAGTGCTCAGGCTGGACCTACCGCTTCTGATGACACTTTCTCTGGGCCTCCCTCCCGCTGCTGCAGAGCCCACCCTCACTGTCACTTTGGTGTTTGTGATGTCTCCCTATCTCCCTGCAGCCACGTTTTGTGTCTGTCCCGATGGTTACTCTCTTCCCACAGAACCCAAGTTCTCCAGTACGACCCGGAGGCTGTCTCTCATTCTCCACTGCTTGCCTGCTTGGCCACATCCCAGACCTTGTGTTCCTTATCACCATGGGCTGCTGGGGATCAAGTTCAAGATATCTTGAACTCTCTGCTGTTCCCTAAAGTACAAGGCTAAGCCTGGCTGAGATGTAGCCCAGCTGGTAGACTGCTTGCCTAGCACGGATGAATCACTGGGTTCTACCTCTAGCGCAGCATAGACCAGTCATAGTAGCATGTGCCTATCATCCCAGCCCTTGGGAGTTGCAGGTAGGAGCTTCAGAAGTTCAAGGTTTGGTGGGAGAGAGCTCAGTGGGTAAAGCACTTGCCATATAAGCATGATCCCCAGAACCCATATAGAAGCAGATGCAGTAGCTTGAGTCTGTAGTCCCTTCCCTGGCAGAATGGGAGGCAGAGATGGAAGAAACTCTAGGAGCTCATGGGGCACCTTGCCTGATGTACACAGGGCTGCTGAGACCCTGTCTCAGACAAGATAGAAGACCCCGCAGCTGAAATTCTACTTTGACCTCCATATACCTGCTGTGGCACATGTCTGTACACACACACACACACACACACACACACACACACACACATGTTCAAGATCGTTTTCAACTTTATAGTGAGTTAGAGGCCATCCTAGGATATGTGAGGTCTTATCTGAGAAAAAGAAAAACATCGGGGCTGGAGAGATGGCCTAGTGATTAAGAGCTCCGACTGCTCTTGCAGAGGACCCAGGTTCAATCCCCAGCACCCACATGGCGGCTGAGAACCGTCTTTAACTCCACTTCCAGGGGAATCCTACACCCTCTCTGACCTCCGCAGCATTGCATGACACGGGTGCACAAACCTACATGCAGACAGTACATTCATACACATAAAAAAAAATAATTTTTTTTTAAAAAAAGAAAAACATAAGTCATACCTACAGGTTGGAAGGGAGTCAAGTTCATGGAAAATAAAGAGAGCCTGGGCCAGTAAAATGACTCAGACAGTAAAGGAACTTGCTGGCAAGCCTCCTAACTTGAGATTGATCCTCAGACCCCTGTAAAGGTAGAGGGAGAGAGCCAACTGGCAGAGCTTTCCTCTCCCCTCCACACGTGCCACCACGCACAGATCATAAACTTACAAAAAATTAAAAATGAGCCTAATAGAACTGCCCTGCTATGGACAGGAGTCAGATTCCTTTACTGATGTGCATTTTAGAATATTTAAATAAAAAAAGAAATATTTAAATCGTACAAAAATGAGTATTAACTAGCCGGGCGTGGTGGCGCACGCCTTTAATCCTAGCACTTGGGAGGCAGAGGCAGGTGGATCTCTGTCAGTTCAAGTCCAGCCTGGTCTACAGAGCGAGTTCCAGGACAGCTGGGGCTACAGGGAGACCCTGTCCCAAAAAGACCAAAAAAAAAAAAAATGAGTATTAACTAACACAATGAATATAATGAACGGAGTCTCTAGGCCTGGGATATGAAATGCCACTTTGTATCTGTGGGCTTCTCCCCCTCCAACTCTCCCCACTAGAAGAAAACAACTTAAACTTAGTGTCTGACATCTCTGGGAAAGTCCCTGTGTTTTAGTTAATGTGTCTATATAACTAAATAATTATGATATCATTGTATGAGTTTAAAACAAATTTTTACATTTATTATTTGTGTGTATGTATGCCATGGCACATGTGTGGAGGTCAGAGGACAACTTGTGGGAGCTAGTTCTCTCTTTCCATTGTAGGTCCTGGGGATCAAACTCAGGTTGTCAGCCTTGGTGGCAAGCATGTTACACACTGACCATCTCAGTGGTTCTGTTTTGTTACTGCACATATCCTGTAAGATGTATCTCCTACTGGCTTATTATACAGTTAACAAGGGAATTAATGCTTTCTTGCTAAGAATAATGATGTTCTTATTATTGTGCTAGGATTACAAGCATATGTACTGCTATACCTGATTTATGTGGTGCTGGAAATCAAACCCTGGATATCATGCATGCTAGGCAAACATTCTACCAACTGAGTCACTCCCCCAGCCTCTGGTTTACATTTTCTTGACCACTTAAGTACAGATGCTTTTCAAACATCACTGCACTGAACTTTTCCAGTACTTAGTAGGAGACACAGCTAGCCTGTTTTACAGATAAGGAAACAGAGGCCCCAATTAAATACTTTTACTCAACTGCTTGTTCTGTGGGGTGCTGGCATGAAGTCTTGCTGTTTTTTTTTCCATATCTTTTGGGGACCAAATCTATTGTTCACACTCTTCAGTATATTTGTTGGTGGATTCTACAGGTTTCTGGACATTTTCAGATTCTAAAAGACCTAATACAGTCCAGACCTCATACCTTGAATGGGACAGAACACTTTATCTATCATCTGTCTATCTATCTATCTATCTATCTATCTATCTATCTATCTATCTATCATCTATCTCTCTTCTATCTATTGTGTTAGGAGGGGGAGTAGGACTGCACATATGTGTAGGTTAGAGGACAACTTACAGGAATATATTCTGTCCTTCCACTATGTGAACTGGCGGGACCAAACTCAGATCTCCCTACTCGTAGGCAAGTGCCTTTACCTATTGAGCCATCTCACCAGCCCTACCTTGTTTTTTTTTTTAATACTCATGCTTTTTTTAATTTATTTTCGTTTTGTGTATGAATGTACTGTCTGCATGCAGGTTTGTGCACCTGTGTTGTGCAATGCCGCGGTCAGAAGAGGGCATCAGATTCCCCTGGAACTGGAGTTAAAGACATTTTTCAGCCACCATGTGGGTGCTGGGGATCGAACCCAGGTCCTCTGCAAGAGCAGTCGGCACTCTTAACCGCTAGGCCATCTCTCCAGCCCCCTACCTTGGTTTTTTGATGCAAGGTCTTTCACATGGGCTGGAGCTTGCTGATAGAGCTATGCTGGCTGGCCACTGAGGGCCCTGTCTATCTCTGCCTCCTCGCTGCTGACGTGACAGATGTGTGCCACCATAAACCTGATTATTTAAATTTTAATTATTTTTATTTAATGTGTATTGCGTACATATAGGTATGTGCACCTATGTCCTGCAATGCCCAAGGAGGTCAGAAGAGAGTGTAGGATTCTCTGGAACTGTAATTACAGATGGCTGTTAGCCCTCCATGTAGGTGCTGGGAATTGAACCTGGGTCCTCTGCAAGGGCAGTCAATGGTCTTAACCGCTGAGCCATCTTTCCAGCCCCATGCCTGATTTTTTTATGGGGGTTCTACAGGATCAAAGTCAAGCAAGTACTTTAGTAACTGAGCCATCTCCCTAACCCTCTCCTCTTTCCTTGGCACCTTTCTCTTTTTGTTTTTTGTTTTTTTTTAAATTAATTTTTATTGATGCTTTGTGCATTTCATACATTTTTTCCAATTCAGTTCAGGCTTATTTCCCTTTCCCTCCCCCCCATCCCCACCCCATCCCAGATCATGCATTCTGCCATAACTGTCCTGCATCTTTCTCTCAGTTTTTTTTTTCATTTTTAGCTATAAGTGATAATCCATGAGTACAAGCATCCTTCATGCAAAACCTATCTGCAGGCTGTTGTGCCCAAACACCTACAGCCCCACCATCCAGTGGGGGGTGACAGGTTGTTTGTTCAATCAAGTTGATCAAATGAGTGTCCAGACTACATTGCTGTAGTTTCACCATTCACCCCAATCGCAGCCCTTACATTCTACCATGCCCCCTCTTCCGCAGGTTGTTCCCTAGGCTTAGAAAAGGGGCACAGGTGGATGAGAGGTAAAACAGTCCACTCTTTCTGGAGCTGTTGACTTGGACTCTGGTCAATTCTGGCTGTTTCCTTTCATGGGCTGACAGTTTGTCCAGGAATAACCTTTTGATCCTACTAATGAAGAACAAGCAATTAGATATATAGGTATTTAAGCAGCACTAATAGTTATGGTAGGTTACTTTAGCATAGACACATGTTTGGATATGTTAATCCATGAATTACAATTTTCCCCCCTGTTAAATATGACAGGGTCTTACTGTGGCTTATAACATCTAACCTGTAGAGGATGTAAGCTTGTGGCATCAGCCATGGGTTATTTCTCCAAGGGGAGAGCCAATAGCCAATTAGATTTGGGATATACAGGCACATGGCTGCCTCTGCTGCACAGTATTTCCAGGCAGGTGAGGAAAAAGAAATAAAAACATTCCTGGAACTGAATGACAATGATAAAACAACACAGCAAAATCTATGGGACACTCTTAAAGCAATCCTAAGAGGGAAGTTTATAGCTCTAAGTGCCCACATTAAAAAAACAGAAAGAGCACAAGTGAACGATCTATCACTGCAGCTAAAAATACTTGAGAGACAACAACAAATGAACCCTAAATGGAGCAGACAAGAAGAAATAACAAAAATCAGAGCAGAGATCAATGAAATAGAAACAAAGAAAACCATACAAAAAATCAATGAATCCAAAAGTTGGTTCTTTGAGAGAATAAACAAGATAGACAGACCTCTAGCCCAGTTAACCAAAAGAAAGAGGGAACAACTCCAAATCAATAGAATCTGTGATGAAAGGGGAAATATCACAACAGACAATGAAAAGATCCAGACAATCATACGGGACTACTTCAAAAACTTATATTCTACTAAGTTTGAAAACCTAGAAGAAATGAATGAATATCTGAAATCCTGGGAATCACCAAAGCTCAACCAAGAAGAGATCGACAGCCTAAACAGACCAATAGTACAGGAAGAAATCGAAGATGTAATAAGTAGCCTCCCAACCAAAAAATGCCCAGGCCCGGATGGATTCACGGCAGAATTCTATAAAATATTTCGTAAAGACTTACAACCATTACTACTTAAATTGTTTAGAAGGATACAAATGGAGGGACTTCTCCCAAATTCCTTCTATGAAGCCAGCATTACGCTACTACCAAAACCAGGGAAAGATACAACCAAAAAGGAGAACTATAGACCCATCTCCCTAATGAACACAGATGCCACCTTTCTCTTTTTGTACTTGGGGACTCAGACAAAAGGTGAGAGAAGGATGAGGATCGTTGTGCTTCACAGGGCACTTGGAGCCCCTCTTCTTTAGGTTTTAGAGGTCTCCCCATGGCTGTTCTCAGGAGGCAAATATGCGAACACCATCTCCAGTAGAGCATGCCTTTGGGAACTTCCTCAGCTTCTCTCCTCTGCCCACTGAAGGGCCATTAGTGCGGGAAATGCTGGCCCGACAGCCGAAGAGATTTGCTGCCCCCTAAAACTGACAGGTACATGTTGGCCATATGAGCTGCTTGCCTTGCAGACTCTTTCTCCAACCTAGAAACAGGCTGACAGGTACTGATCATCTGAAAGGCAAGTCTCCTTCCCTGGATGGAGGAGCACCCCCCCCTCCCAGTACTCCCTGATATTATGCTCCCCAACTCCAGGGAACTTCCCTTTGCAACCATGTCTTCTGCTGCCAGTCTGAACTGATGGCAAGGCTAGGGTGTGGTTTCTCTTAGCAGAGCTGAGTTGAGCCATTTCATTGGTTAAGAGGACTATATTTGGGGCTGGAGAGATAGCCTAGTGGTTAAGAGCGCCGACTGCTCTTGCAGAGGACCCGGGTTTGATCCCCAGCACCCACATGGTGGCTAAGAACCATCTGTAACTCCAATCTAGGAGAACTCCAGTTCCACGGGAATCCGAGACCCTCTTCTGACCTCCATGGCATTGCACGACACGGGTGCACAAACCTACATGCAGACAGTACATTCATACACATACAAAAATAAATAAATAAATAATTTTAAAAAGAGGAGTATATTTGTTTTTACTAGTTAAAATCCCCATGACATAAAATTAACCACTTGAAAGCAAAGGTTTCAGTGGTATTTGGGACATCCATGGTACTGTGCAACCACCCCTTCTGTCTAGTTCCAAGACATTTTCATCATCTCATTTCATCACCCTATGCATCCACCAGAGGTTTCTCATTCCTTTTCCCCAGAAACCACCAATTTACTTTCTGTCTCAATGAGTTACAAGTGTGGTGTGCTGTGACTTCTCCTAAGAGTAGCTAGGTGACCCTATCAGCCATCATCAAAGGCTTCTGGTACTCCCAGTGACCAAACACTCCCTGAAAGTTCAAAGGGATTGGGGTGGGAGGCACAGGAGATTTACTTGGAGAAAATCAGTCATTAGCTATCAACAGCTATCTCTAAATGGCCGGTGTCACATGAGCTACCTGGCACAGACGTTGAGTGAGCATAGCCTATAGCTTCTTCTTTTTACAGTTCCCTCTCTCTGTCTCTGTCTTTGTATGTGTGTATGTTAATGGCAGTGGTCTGTGTGTGGTGTGTATGTGATGTTTGACATCTTCTAGTGGGAAGACTGTTTAGATTAAAAGACTCTGAGGACTACTATTCACAGAGCTCTGGGTTCGATTCTCACCACTGAAGGAAAAGACAGGCAAGAAACACGTCTACCAAACATGCCGTGTGGACTGTGCTTAAACTCTGATTCAAACGAATCAACTGTACAGTAGGTATATTTGGAAAACCGAATATATACCAGGCACTAGATACCCATAAGGAACTTGGGCTAAATTGGTTGGGCATGTTCATATGTGAGCACAGGTGTAAACAGCTCACATGGGAGTTATGTAAGAAAGCACTCTTGTGTTTAGAGACACATGCTGAAACCATTCAGCAGCACCAGGGTGCCTGGGATTTTTTTTTTCCCCACAAAAATAAAAATAGATGAAGTGAGAGTGGCAATCATTGGCACAGCTAAGGGAGGGACATTGGAGAGTTTACTGTGCTGTCTGTATGAGTCAGGACCTACCCAGGAGGCAAAAACCGCCAAGGGATATTTAAAGCAAATGGACTCTGAGGGAGTTGGTTACACAGTGGACGGGAGACCATGGGCCAGACAAAGAACTCAGAGGTTTGGGACAATTACCACCAGCACCAGGCCAGAAAGCAAGACTAAGAGATGCTGTTCCTTGGAGCCAGGAGTGGGGTCACCTGACCAAGTGGGACATGCGTGGAGCCTCAGTGGCAATGAGGACACCACACGAGACAGAAAGTGGAAAAGCCCTTGCTCCTCTCCCTCCACCACTAAGTCTCTTGCTTCCTGCTAGTGCTCCCCCTGACTATAAGCAGAGCCACCAGGACCAGCCGGCTAAGTACAGGAGTCAGCACAGCCAAGCAGGGTGGCTGGAGCAGGATACAAGGAGGCAGCCGGCCCCCGGCTACATGCTGCTCTGTTTGGTGATCCTCCTCTTCCTCCTCCTCCTCTTCTTATTCTTCAGAAGGGTCTCACATATATTAAACTGGCCTCAAAACTTGGTATGTAGCATAGGATGACACCTGATCCTCCTGCTTCTACCTCTCAAGTGCTGAGATTATAGGTGTGCACCACCAGTCCAAGTTTATGTGGCACTGGGAATGAGATCTGGGGCTTTGTGGACACTAGGCAAGCACTCTACCAGTTGAGCCACATTTCCAGTCCTGTGCATACCTCTTTTTTTTTTTTTTTTTTTTTGTCTTTTTGAGACAGGGTGTCCCTGAAGATCCAGCTGTCCTGGAACTCATTATGTAGACCAGGCTGGCCTTGAGCTCACAGAGATCTGCCTGCCTCTACCTCTTGAGTGCTGGGATTAAAGGCATGAGCCACCATGCTCAACTTGTGCATACCTCTTGAAGCTATCACCCTCTGAAGTATCTTGTGCTTGGCATTTCATTGCCTGAGGCTCAACCTGGACATCCCTTTCAGCCTGCAAAGCGCCTTGGACAGTGTAGTTCTCAGGCACAGGCAGAGTTGTTGAGCTGTTTGACAGTAGCCGGAAATTTAGATAACACTTCTCTGGCAAAGAAAGCAAGAACAGCTCTGAGTCGACGTGGCCTATCAGTGAGGACCCAGACTGAGTCAATTGCTGTCTCCAAACCTGTGGAGATCTGGCCTCATTTCCACAGTGGTCCTGCTGGTGACCTACCCCAAATCCATTTCCTCTGTGTTCCCATGAATAGAACCATGACTTTGTTCAGGCTGACACTACATCCAGCTAAAGAAAGGGCACTTCCTTGGTACTGGCAGAAGTTACTGATGACCTTGTGATCGAGCTTAGGCTAATGAGATGCAGGAGAAAAACCTTGGGGAAGGTGATCCTTTCAGAATAAAAAGGCAAGTTGGCCAAACATGACCTCTGCCATCCCAGCACTAGGGGCATGTGTGTGTGGGGGGGTAGGTGGCTGAGGCAGCAGGGTCAGAGTGGGAGGCCAGCCTGAGCTACATAGGGATACTCTGTCTTGAACACCAAACAAGGCTGGTGAGATAGCGCAGCAGGTGAAGGCACCTGCCACTAATCCTGATGACTAGAATTCAATCTCTGGGACTCACATGGTGAAAGGAGAGAACTGACTTCCGTAAGGTGTCTTTACCGCCACACTTATGCTGTGGCACATATACGTATACAAATGCACACACAATAAATAAAATATAATTTAAAAAATCAAAAAAACCTAACCCAAAACAAACCAAAACCTAAACCAAACAAATAAAAACAAACCCATACCAATACTATTACCACAATCAAGAACAGTAACAAAAACAAACAAAAAGGAAGTCTCTGTGCTCTTCTTCTTTCTGGGGATGCAGCAGCAGCCTTGTGTCTCTGAGGACTAATATCTGGTGCTGGAGCAAGGAGGAGCCTGGAACAACGATGCTCTCTGAGCAGCCACAGCCACCTAGGACCACCCACCCCTGGACCTCTCAGGTGACTGAGGTAAATCCATCCATCACACATTAAGGCCACTCCTTGGTGTGTTCTGGGTTGTGTTCGGTTGGGTATAAATGCTCTGTTCAACAGAAGGGAAAGGAAAGGAAGTAAACAAGGTCCAGTGCTAAGACTGAAGAGGAAACAGATGCTAATGTGTGGAGAGTGGATGTGGACAGCCAGCAGTCAGAGCAGTGACTGTGGGGTGTGAGGGCTTCTGCTATGGGACAGTCCCTCTGTGTCTCCAAAGGAAGCCAGCAACAAGTATTGCCAAGTCATCAGAGTTATCTTTGGTTAAGAAACTATTTCCTGGAGTTGAATAGATGGCTCAGCAGTTGCAGACACTTGCTCTTTCGGAGGACTAGAGTTTGGCTCCCAGCACCCATGTTGGGCAGCTCACGGTCTCCTGCAACTTCAGTTCCAGTGGATCTGATACTTTCTTCCGGCCCTTGGGCACTGCATGCACGTGAACCCCCACACCCTGATTTGCTTTCCTGTGCTTAGCTCTAAGTAGTCTAGGGTAGAGACACTTTGGGTGGGGGAGGTCGCTCAGTTGGTAAAGTCCTTGTTGGTAAAACATGGGGACTTGAGTCTGATCTCCAGGAAAAAAATCATAAAGAAATCTCAATGTGCTAAGTGAGTTTCTGATTTTATGTTGGGTGGCATTAATAGCTGTCCGCAGCCTGATGCACCCCCATGTGGCCCATGGGCTGCAGGTTGGGCAGGCCTGGTAAGAACCTGCCTGGGACCTGGCCCATGGAGGACAGATCTGGGCAGAACACTCA
Source organism: Rhizomys pruinosus (assembly GCA_009823505.1). Lineage (NCBI taxonomy): Eukaryota > Metazoa > Chordata > Mammalia > Rodentia > Spalacidae > Rhizomys > Rhizomys pruinosus. The sequence goes on along the minus strand of VZQC01012446.1, from coordinate 155,172 downwards.
TGTGTTCTTTGTTGGTTTTTCAGCTGCTTGCGAAGGTTCTTGAGCAAGCCAGTCACACTGTATGGCTTTTGTTTCAAAGCCTTCCTTCTTTTGTTATCACATAAGAGTGGTTTTCCTACCTCGATTTGATTGAGGGAACAGGAAGGGGAATTCACACTTAGTGAGCCCCACACTGTGCTGGGCACAAGGCCAGATACCTTACTCACACACTGAAGAGTATCTACCACCACAACAACCATAATGCATATATATGCTCATCAGCTCATTCCTCAGATGGACAAGCTGAGGAGCTCACAGGGAGAGCACAGAGTCTAAGAAGCTGTCACTCCTTCCCCTTCTAAGCTATGCGAAAATCGGGCTGAGGAAAGAAAACAGGCCATCTGAGCTCAGGAGGCCCACTTCCCCCGCTGTGCTCCTCTGCCCTGTCCCTCCTCTCCCTGCCCACTTCCCCTGCTGTGCTCCTCTGCCCTGTCCCTCCTCTCCCTGCCCACTTCCCCTGCTGTGCTCCTCTGCCCTGTCCCTCCTCTCCCTTCCCACTTCCCCTGCTGTGTTCCTGCTGCCCTGTCCCTCCTCTCCCTGCCCACTTCCCCCGCTGTGCTCCTGCTGCCCTGTCCCTCCTCTCCCTGCCCACTTCCCCTGCTGTACTCCTCTGCCCTGTCCCTCCTCCCCCTTCCTCCTCCACTTCTTCTTACAAGAAACACATTCTTTACAGTTAAAATTTTAGGAACTTAAAAAAATACAATGCGGCAGGTAATCAGGACAGTCTCTAAATGGAACAAGGGTCCAGTGTGCTCCCAACTCCTGCTTTTTATCAGAATATTCCTCCCCTTCCAGGCAGGCATTTTTAGATTATTCCTTCAAACACTTTCTAAATTTGAACCTGGTGTCAACTCTCTCTCTCTCTCTCTCTCTCTCTCTCTCTCTCTCTCTCTCTCTCTCGTGTGTGTGTGTGTGTGTGTGTGTGTGTGTGTGTGTGTGTGTGCGCACGCGCACTGGATGAGTTTAAGGAGCATAAGTGGCGATACTGAGGCACCCAGGGACTAGCAACAAAAGGAACTTATTATCAATTCCAGCATTAAAGGGGAAAAAGACCTGCTGAGTCCAGAGGGGCTTGTCCAGCAGGAACTGTGGTCCAGAGGGGCTTGTCCAACAGGAACTGTGGTCCAGAGGGGCTTGTCCAGCAGGAACTGTGGTCCAGAGGGGCTTGTCCAGCAGGAACTGTGGTCCAGAGGGGCTTGTCCAGCAGGAATTGTGGTCCTGAGGGGCTTGTCCAGCAGGAACTGTGGTCCAGAGGAGCTTGTCCAGCAGGAACTGTGGTCCAGAGGGGCTTGTCCAGCAAGAACTGTGGTCCTGAGGCAGGAGGCAGGTGCACAATGACAACACATCTCTGCCTGGCTGTCTTCCTTCTCTTCCATTCCTGCTGATGTCTCCCATGGGATGAAACCAACTTGCATCCAGAAGACAAAGAGGTTGGGGTGGTACAGACTGTGGACTTTGGGGCTTCTGGGGTACACGGCAGAGCAGAGGATGATTCTGGGGTCAAGTGAAGAGGAATAGCATGTTACATGTGAGCTTCATCCCAAATGAGCACATCAGATATCTATTGATGACTTGTCTCCCACACCATGGTTTTTTTTTTTTTTGTTTGTTTGTTTTGTTTTTTTGAGACTGGATCTCATATATCTCAGACTGGCTTCCATATCCCTTGACCACCTGATCCTCCTGTTTCACCTCCCAAGTACTAGTGAGATTGCAGGCATGCCTTGCCATGCTCAGTTTATGTGGTGCTGGGGATAGAACCCAGGACTGTGTGCATGCTAGGCAAGCACTCTACCACCTAAGCCCCAGCTCCAAGATAGGGTTTCTTTTTTCTTTTTTTTTTTTTTTCCAAGATAGGGTTTCTAACAGCTAAAGAACACTAAATTTTATTATATTATGATTAACAATATCACAGGACATTTGGATTGACTTTTCTGTTCATAATCATTTTTCAACATCTGCTGTTGATATTGCACCTTACCTAAAGAAGTTTTCTTTGTAATTCACTAGTGAATCCAGGAGAGAAAAAACAGTGGCCTAGCTTATCTCCAGGCATACCAAGAGACCTCAGGACACTGTGATGGCCATCAAGGCCTGCCTTGCATTGTCAGGTTATAGGTCAGGAGGAAGCTTGGGTGGCACAGGAGAGGACTTGTCCGGCAGGAAACTGCAGGGCGGGGCCGGGAGTAAGGGAGAGAATATGAATGCCCCCAGGGGTGGAAGCGGCTCCACGCACAGGTGTGCTCTCTCTCAAAGGCTATTAATAAACATGGAAAGCTCTCAGCCCCAGGGCTTCCGGCTGCCCTTCTCTAACCTCAGGCAAGATTACCCAAAGCCATGGCAAACCTGTGCCCCCTGCTGGTCAGACAGGCCACTGCAGAAAATTATGTCCAGCTAGCTCTGGAAGGTCATTAGGGATTCTCTGTTCTGAGGATGGTATGTATGCACTAGGGTTCTGAGATGTTCCTTCGCCACCAGAAAGTTCCCACAAGGCTCTGAGAACCTTTGGTCTTAGTTGCCTGGGAGAGAGAAAAGGGTTTCAACAGCATCTGACACTGTGGCACTTTAAATTTGCATGCCCAAGAACCTTAGAAATGTGTGTTGAGGCTGGAGAGATGGCTCAGCAGCTAGGAGCACTAGCTGCTCTTGCAGAGGACCCAGGTTCTGCTCCCAGTACCCACATGGCTGCTAACAACCATCCATAACTCCAGTTCCAGGGGATCTGACACTTTCTCTGGCCTCTGTGGGCATTGCAGGCATATGGTGCACTGACATACATGCAGGAAAAACATACACACGAAATAAAAATAAAACATATATATATGTATGTGTGTGGTGCATGCATGTGTACACGTGTGTGGGTGGATGTCAGTGTCAGGTGACTTCCTCCATCACTCTCCACACTATGTCAATGTCGGATGACTTCCTCCATCACTCTCCACACTGTGTCAATGTCAGGTGACTTCATCACTCTCCACATGTGTCAATGTCAGGTGACTTCCTCCATTACTCTCCTCCATGTGTCAATGTCAGGTGACTTCTTCCATCACTCTCCACACTGTGTCAATGTCAGGTGACTTCCAACATCACTCTCCACCATGTGTCAATGTCTGGTGACTTCCCCTATCACTCTCCACCATATTTAGTTTTTCTGAGACACCGTCTCTCTATAGCCCAAGCTGTCCTGGAACTATGTAGACCAGGCTGGCCTTGAACTCACAGGGATCTGACTGCTTCTGCCTGGGATTAAAGGTGTGCACCACCATGCCTGGCTCTCCACCATTTTTGTATTTGTGGACGGGTACATGCAGGTGAGTGTGCGGTTGTATGCATCCATTCCTGAACATAAGGAGGCCAGAGAAGAATGTCCATCATCTCCACCTTACTTCCTTGAGACAAAGTCTCTGGCTGATCTGGAAACTTGCCACTTTTTGATAGGCGGGCTTGCTAGCAAGCTCCAGTGACCCATCTGTCTCCACATCCTAATGTTGGGCTTCTAATGTTGTGCAATGCCGTGGAGGTCAGAAGAGGGTGTCGGATTCCCCTGGAACTGGAGTTAAAGACAATTCTCAGCTACCATGTGGGTGCTGGGGATCGAAACTGTGTCCTCTGCAAGAGCAGTCAGTATTCTTAACTGTTAGGTCATCTCTCCAGCCTGGATATGCATTAAAAAAAAATTCTTTTTTACAAGAGTCCAGGAGATTTGAACTCAGGTACTCATGGTTGTGCAGCAAGTTTTCTTAGCTGCTGAGCCATCTCCTCAGCCCCCAGCTTGGCTTTCTGGACCCTACTCCCATGTAGGCAGCCCGTTCTTCACTCTGACATGAGCTCCTGAGCCCAACCTTGTTGCCTGTTCTGTGGTACTGAGACGATGCGGTGGTCATGGTCAATCTCCTTGACCCAGTTTACTTTCAGGTCTACCTGTATACTAAGGCCTCTGCACACTTCTTACTTGGTAAAGGAAGCAGTCCTAGGCTAGGTCAGGCTGGGCATGGCTAAAAGAGAGGGCCACACAGCTCACTGGGGCAGAGCCAGCACTTAAAGCAAGCTGCATGGCACGAGGTGACTGCCCTCTTTGCTAATGCTCTCATAAATTTTGTAATCTCACTTTCAAAAACAGGATAATTTGGCTGGTATGGTGCCATATGCCTTTAATCTTAGCACTCAGGAGGCAGGGGCAGGCAGATCTCTGTGAGTTTAAGGCCAGCCTGGTCTACATACCAAGTTTCAGGACAGCTGGGGATATAGGGAGACCCTGTCTTAAAAAGACCAAAAAACGAAAACAAAAACAATCCCCCCACAACAACAGGATAATTATATACAATTTACCTCACCCAGATATTGTGAAGTTAAAAGACAAAGCAATACTTAAAAGGTTATAAACTGCTAAGTGTGTCTTACAAGCTGGCCTCTCAGAGCTTTACACTATGACTGTATACAGTCGATGCTCAAGAAATGCTTTTGGCTCATAAGCCTAACCCTCTTGTGCTCCCTCCCACCTCCCTCCTCTTGCTCCATCTCTGTGTCACACCTGTCTACTCACCTACATCAGGCTAGGTGCCCAGCCAGGTGTCCAAGCTATGGGAAGGAGGACCCTTCCCTACCCGCCAGGCATTCACATCGCAGTTGGGAGAGCCAGACAAGTTGCGAGACAAATCAGAATGTGAAAAAAAAGTGCAGGCATAGTGTGCCAGGCTGCCATGGGAACCAAGGGGCGTGCCTGTGAGCACACAGATGAGAACAGCTTCGACATCTGTGCATGTCTTTCAGCTTCTCAAAGACATGGGTGTGAAAGGTGTGTGTATGGGGGGCCATGGACTGAAGCAGCAAGAAACAGAGCTTTCCCAGTCCCCCAGCACTCAAATTCTAGGGCTGTTTCTTGCCATGGAGGGAAAAAAGGGAGATGCAAAGACATTCTCATATACCAATGAACTAGGTAGTTTGTTTTTTTCCCATCAGTGTGTGTGTGTGTGTGTGTGTGTGTGCACGCATGTGTGTGTGTTGTACATGAGTGTGGGATGTATGCAATATTTACATGTGTGTAGGCACACATGTGAGTGCATGTGCATGTGTGTGTACGTGTGAGTGCATGTGCATGTGTGCACGCATGCATATGGACGCCCGAGTTGATGTAGAGAATCATCCTCCATTACTCTTCCACCCCATTCACTGAGGCAGGGCTGCTCAATCAACTCAGATCTTGCTGATATGACTAGTATTGCTAGCTAGCTTGTCCTGGGGATCCCCTGTTTCTGCTTACTGAGGCTGCCATGCCTACCATGCATTTACCTGGGTCCTCCATATCCAAACTTCCAGTCCTCAAACTTCCTTGGCAAGGACTTTAACCACTGAGGAATCTCCCGAGCCCAAGGAGACTTTTTTTTTGCAGCTCAGTGTTGCATGATGAGTTTGTGATGCTGTTTTTGGAAAGGCTTCTATCAGCCCAGCTGGTACTGGGCTCTGAAGACCCAGGTGCTGAGAATTCACAGGACAGCCTCCCCAGAGCAGAATTCTCAAGTCCTGCTAAGAACACTTCACATCCTGCTTTCAGGTTGGTGCCCACATTCTGGGACTTGTCCGAGTGAGTAGAGCTCTTGTGTGGGGCTTAGCTCTTAACTGTGATGTAAGAGCTAGACAGGATAGGTAATGAGGCAGGATAGAAAGTGAAAAATATGGGGAGATAGGGAGGGAAAGGAACTCCCTCACTTTGGAGTCTAGTTGAAACCTCTTACCAGCTGAAAATTCTAGCACAATTAACATTTGCTGTGAATGTTGCCTACACAGTGTTTCTTTTGTATAGAGATGTTTCAAAATAAGGCTCTTAGAGCAGCAAGGAATTATGCCTAAAGCCTTTCTTTTCTCCCAGTTGTAAACCTGCAGTCTTCTAGGAATCTCACCAGAAACCTCACTTACAGTAAAAATGTCTTAACCCCTGTTCACAACCTCTGTGACCCACGGTTCTGCCTTATCAGATTGCAGTCCTATCCAAGGTTCCTCTGGAGCTTCCATATTATCTTACTTATCAAAAAAAAGGAGATAAAAAGTTCTGGTGAGATAGCTCAGGGGGAAAAAGGAATTGTTGCCAGCCCGGCATGGTGGTGCACACCTTTAATCGTAGCACTTGGGAGGCAGAGGCACGCAGATCTTTGTGAGTTCAAGGCCAGCCTGGTCTACAGAGTGAATTCCAGGACAGCTGGGGCTATAGGGAGACCCTGTCTCGAAAAGAACAACAACAAAAAAAGGGAATCGTTGCCAAGCCCGAGCAGCTGAATTGGATTTCTGGTAACACAGGACAGGAGAGAGCTGGCTCATGTGGGTTGTCTTCTGACTCCTCACTCATAAATGCTGCAGCACATGTATGTGGTGGAATACATACATTATGGCATGGATGTGCCCATATAAATATATACACACATATTTTTTTGAGACAGGGTCTCCCTGTGCCCCAGCTGACCTGGAATTTGTTATATAGACCAGGCTGGCCTTGACCTCACACAGATCCGCCTGCTTCTGCCTCCTGAGTGCTGGGATGGGATTAAAGGTGTGCACCACCACACTTGGCATAAATAGATATTTTTTTAAAGAGGGAAAATAATTTGCAACGCTTTGAGCCACTCTTGTGAGCCACTAAAATCCTATGTAGGACTACTACCTAGGCAATTAAAGGCTCAACCCTCCCCTGAAAAGGCCATAGCAACACTTGAGTATCTTGTCTTTTGCCTGAACACATCTCTTTCTATGGACCCCTGTGCTTAAATCTATGTTAGACTTCCTTCCTAATACATTACAGCTCTGCTTCACGCTAACTAGTCCTGAAATTCTTATCCATGGAGAAGATGACTCCTGGCTTTGGATAATGGAAAGATGGCTTAGTTGGTTAAGAACACATATGTTCTTGCACAGGACCTGAATTTGGTTCCTAGTACCCAGATTGTGTGGCTTAAACCACCAGTAATTCCAGCTCCAAGTGATCCAATGCCTTCTTCTGGCCTCTGCAGGTACCTGAGCACATATATACAGAGCCCCAGTGGGTGGATCATTGGTATCCACAGGAGACCTCTCCCCTCAGATGTCCCTGTATAGATTTTAGAGGCTCCACTGCTCAGGTATTTAAGGGCTCAGTAGTGGGTCCCTGATCTTCAGGGTGCTCACAAATCCCAAAAGAGGAGTCCTGAACAGAGCAGCTTATTGGGAGTCAAGAAGCATCCTCGGGTATGCCTGGGAGTCTGCACTCAGGAACTCCCATGTGAGTCACTTCTTTTTCTCCCTAATGCTGATCTAATTTTATTCTCTACTGTCCTCTTGGTGGAGGCATTTCAGGAGCAGCATGTTGGATGAGCGTCCCGAGGACTAAGCTGTGACTGAAAGTTCTCAGGGTTCCTGGATGCTCTGAACTACTTCCTATCTACTCTCTGAGAGGTCCCCAACTCAGGCAGGGCTCCCTATTGTCTCCAGAAGGCTTTGCCATCCATGAAAGTGTGCTGCTGAGATCCCTCCTCCTCCCCAAGGCTGCAGCCTTGATGGAGAAACATCACAGAGCTGCTGCGGGTTCCCACCTTGGTTCACCTTCAACTTTTTGACCATGGGTAAATTACTTAACTTCTTTAGGCCTCTACTTCCCCACTCTATCCAAGACAAATCCTTGCCTTTCTTTCATATGTGTGTGTGTGTGTGTGTGTGTGTGTGTGCGCGCGCGCGTGCACACAGGTGCATATGCATGTGTATGCATGTGGGTGTAAGGCCAGAGGTCAACTCTGGTATTATTCCTCTAGAGCTGCCCTTTTTTTTTTCCATTGGCTGCGTGTAAGTGTACCTGTATCATACAGTGTCTGTGGAGGTCAGAAGAGGGTGTCAGTTTCCCTGGAATTAGAGTAACAGATGGTTGTTATCTGTCAATGGGTGCTGGGAACCCAGGTCTTCTGCAAGAGCAAGAAGTACTCTTAACCACTGAGCCATCTTTCCAGGCATGCCCATGTTGCTTTCTGAGATAGGGGTTTTTTTTGTTGTTGTTGTTGTTGTTGTTTGTTTTGGCTTGGGTCTCTGCAATTCAGCTGTCCTGGAACTCACTATGTAGACCAGGCTGGCCTTGAATTCACAAAGCTCCACCTGCCTCTGCCTCTTGTTCTGGGATTAATGCGTGAGCCACCACACCCTGCAAACATCCAGCTTTCTTACATGGATGCTGAGGATAGAACTCAGATTCTCAGGATTTATCAGCAAGTACTTTACCCATGGAATCTTCTCCTAAGCCCAAATCTCTGCCTTTCTTTGAGGAATTTTGCGATAATTAAATGAGGTGGCATTAAGGAAACAGTGTGGCTCCCTGCTTGGTAACTACAATACTGTTCTGTGGAAAAAGTTCCAAGGTGGGGCTGGGCAGAACGAGGTGAAGGAGGAGCCGCCTTAGTGAGGTTCTGGGTGCCATCTCTGCTGAGGGCCACCTTAGCTTCAGCCCTGTCAGGGGAACACGGGCCTGTTCCTTTCCAAGGCATGCAACTTGCAACTTTCTTCTGCAGCCACAGCTTGCTGGACCTCCTCAGTAGTCTCACTTCTTGCCCTGTGACTTCTGAATAGCTTAGCAAATCTTTCCCTTGCTCATCTGAGGTACTCACAAGGCCAGATAAAATTGCTTCATAGGGATGCAAGAATTTTCCCAACAGCTGCCATAGGCTTAAGCAACAGATGGTGCCTGACATTCATTTGGCTGGCAGAGAGAGGCTCAAGGGCTGTTCAAAATGGATAAAGCAGTAGTTGGCTGAGGAGGAAACCATGGGTCTCCTGGGTTAGTAGAAGTGGGCACCAAAGCAGGGTTGGGGGGTTGGGGCTAACTCCCAGGAATTCTCTAAGCCTGTGTGCTAGCTGCAGCATGTATGTCCTCAACATGGGTTGCAGCCAGACTTCAGTGCTGTGATATTTTCCCCCAGGGACTAGGCAGGAGCCAGTGGCCAACCAGGCAGGTCTGGACCTGAGGAATGATGGTTGATGAGGATTCAAGCAGTATCTAAGTGTAATATCAGAAGCCAGGTATGGTGGCACATGCCTTTAATCCTAGCACTTGGGAGGCAGAGGCAGGCGGATCTCTGTGAGTTCAAGGCCAGCCTGGTCTACAGAGAGGAGCTCCAGCCCTTGGGACTAAAAGGGAGACCCTGTCTAAAAAAAAAAAAAAAAAAAAAAAAAAAAAAGAAAGAGTAATATCAGAAGTGATGGGTCCCTTTTGAGTTCCTTTATCTAGAGGAGACAAGACTGGGGGTGAAAGGCCTGGCCACATAGACAAAAGGCTGCTTGAGAAAGGTACACTGAGATGTTTATTCTCAGGTTGTGAGCTCCAGAAGCCCATTGGAATGCAGAGACACCTAAGATCCATGTTGCCCAAGAACCTGCTGTACCAGGCATAGCCTTTGGCTATGCTAAAGCAGGCCACCACCAATTACTCAGGTATCTTCTGCCTTGCCTTCTGACCCACCCCACCCTCACTGAATCCCACTCCCACCTTCTCCCTTAAATTCCCAAGCCAGACGGATTCTGTGCTTGGCTCTCTCTTTCCCCTGAGCCTAGCCCCGGCTACTCTGAATTAAACTTTGCTCTGAAGAACTTAGACCTTGTGGCCTTTCATTCGGGGGAGCATGCCATAACCTTACATTTATGATAACTCAGTCACTGTTGTGGTTTAAATCTGAAACCACATTTTGGACTCTTGTTCCCCAGCTGGTGGAGCTATTCTGGGAGACCGCAGAGACCTTAAGGAGTGAGATATAGCTGGCAGGATTAGGTCACTCAGAGTGGGCCTTTGAAAGTCATACCTGGCCCTTGCTTCCTGGTCCACCATGGTGTAAAATCCTCTATCACACATTCTTGCAGCCGTGAACCCAGCGCTCCACCATGTCTTCACTGCCTTGATGGATTGGAACCCTCTGACACCATGAGCCAAAATAAATCATTCCTCTGTCATGTTGCTTCTGTTGAGCAACCTGCTACCTCAGAACATTCATGTTGTTTCTGTCAAGCAATTTGTCACCTCAATACATTCAGCAAGCACTTCCTAAAAATTGGACACACACACACACACACACACACACACACACACACACACTGACACTCACACATTTAAATGGATTAGGGAGACTTGATAAAGTACCTGCCATGCAAGCATGAGGACCTGAGTTTGGATACCCAGAATAAAAAGTGTTGGACATGATAGTGGACAAGCCTGCAACCACAGTGCTTTGAGGTGTGGTGGACACAGGTAGATCCCTGAAGCTCCTTGTCCAGCCAGCCTAGCTGAATTGATTAGCTGGAGGTTCAATGAGAGATCCTGTCTCAAAGAACAAAGCTGGAGAGTGACCAAAGAAAGGCACCCAATGTCAATGTCTGACCTCCACGTGCATGCGCACACATGGACACATGCACTAGCATGTACACATACATATGCCCACAGTAACAAGTATACATCCATCCCACACCCCCCACACTCCTAACACAAATAGATGAATGAAAGACTCTATTGCAGCTTGGGAATGTCGAGTAGGGCAGGGCTGCCAACAATGACTCATTATCACTGTCACAGTGAGATGGTCCCAAAAATGTCACACTGGGCTGATTCAGTAACTTCCTGACAACTGTGCCTTGGGCAATGATGGGAACAAAAATGATGTCAGCTTCCTCAAGCCTCAACTCTGCATCAGGCACTAAATCCAGGTTAAAATTTTAACTCACTGCAGGAAAGAGGTGAGCACTGTCATGATTCTCCCCACTTACAGTGGGGGAAACTGAGGCATAGAGAGCATAACATGCTCAGAGTATCAAGTTCTAGACCTGGATGTTTCGGAGTGAGTGTGTGTGTGTGTGTGTTTGTAGGGGCGGAAGGTGGTGTATGCCCATGCATGTGTGTGCAGAGGCCAGAGGTGGGCACTGGTGTCCTGCTCTATCACGCTCTGGCTTAGTCCCAGAGACAGCTTTCACTGAACCTGCAGCTCACTAATTTTCTGCTGGGCTAGGTGGCCGGTGATCCTCTTTCTTCTCTTCCCACCCCTAGTGCTCGGGTTCCGGATGCAGCCGGGTTTGGCTCTGGGTGCGACCCCACCTCACAGCCTCCCCACGCTTCCCCATCAAGTGCTCTTAGTCATCTGCTTAGCCGGAACCAAGATCTTTTTTAAAAAGATTTATTTTTAAAAGATGTATTTATGCTGGGCATGGTGTCACATGACTTTAATCCCAGCACTTGGGAGGCAGAGACAGGTGGATCTCTGTGAGTTCAAGGCCAGCCTGGACATAGTGAGCTCCAGACCAGCTGGGGCTACAAGGAAGACCCTGTCTCAAAAAGACCAAAAAGATGTACTTATTTTTATTTCTTATATATTTTTGTCTGCATGTATGTGAGTGCATCATATGCATGCAGTGACTGTGGAGGACAGAAAAGGGCTTTGGGTCCCCTGGGACTGGAGTTATAGTTATGATCTGCCATGTGGATTCTGGGAACCAAACCCAAATCTGCTGCAAGAGCAGCCAGGGCTCTTAACCACTAAGCCATCTTTCCAGCCCCAGATTTACTTTTATTTATATGTATGTGTATGGGTGTCTGTGTATGACACCTGTGCTGGGGTCTGTGGAGGCCAGAAGAGGGTATTGTTGGAACTCCTGGAGATAGAGTTACAGGTGAGTATGATATGAATGTTGGAAACTGAACTTGGGTCCTTTGGAAGAGCAGCAAGCACTCTTAACCACCGAATCATTTCTCCAACCAAGGACCTAGAGCCAGGATCTTAATCCAGGTTGTCTGACGGAAGGCCAAAAGGTAGCCTGGAGAGGCACCTGCAGATATGTTCCCTAGAGGACCACAGTGCCCCAAGACCAGGCCTCGTGGCAAGAGCTTTGACCCACTGAGCCATCTTGCTGGCCTTGACCACTGAGCCATCTTGCTGGCCTTGACCACTGAGCCATCTTGCTGGCCTTGACCATTGAGCCATCTAGCTGGCCTTGACCACTGAGCCATCTTGCTGGCCTTGATCCACTGAGCCATCTTGCTGGCCTTGACCCACTGAGCCATCTTGCTGGCCTTGACCACTGAGCCATCTTGCTGGCCTTGACCCACTGAGCCATCTTGCTGGCCTTGACCACTGAGCCATCTTGCTGGCCTTGACCACTGAGCCATCTTGCTGGCCTTGACCCACTGAGCCATCTTGCTGGCCTTGACCACTGAGCCATCTTGCTGGCCCCATATCTTTTTTTTTTTTTAATTCTTATTGTTTTGGTTGTTATGTTTTTATTTTCATTTTTGAGACTGGATATCTTTGTAGTCCCAGCTGGCCTAGAAGTTGATATGTAGACCAGGTTGGCCTTGATCCCACAGAGATCTACCTGCCTCTGTCTCCTGAGTGCTGGGATTCAAGGTGTGAGCCACCACACCTGGTTTCCCCATCTTGGTTTTTGAGATGGAGTCTCTCCTTTTCCTGGAACTCACTGATTCAGTTAGGGTATAGCCCGTGAGCCCCAAGGCTCAGGGATCCACTTGTCTCTTGCCTCTTCAGTGCTGAGATTACAAGCACATACCATCACAATTGCCTCTTTTTTCTTATGTGAGTTTCAGAAATGAAACTCAGGTCTTTCATGCTGGCAAAGCAAGCTCTCTACTTCCTGAGCATGTCCCCAGCCCTGGGACAGCCCTCTGACACTTCCAGAGGAAAGCTGTGGGGAAGAGCTGTGGATACCAGGAGTTCCATGAAAGCTTTTACCTGGCCATGTCTCCTGCTGGAGGAGACCCCTCAGGGGCACGGCCACAGCTGAAAACAGCCCATGGAGCCACAGGCTTGATGAGAACATGCTGCTGATCTCGAGAAGCAGCTGGGGCTGCCAGTCAAGCTGCTCCTGCAGCAGGCCTGAGTGGCATGATTTCACAGCTTCCACAGCTATCGACTGACAGAAGGTTGGCCACACCCCAAGAATGCAGGGCCAGAAGTAGGGGTGCCAGGATCTGCCACCTGGACACAGAATGAGGGAGAAGCCCAGGTCTTCCGAGTATGATCTCACACACGAACACACACAAATATACAGTTATAGCTCTCTACTACCTGAATGAGTAAAATCACTCAAAATTCCAACACAACAGAATTAGATGCCGTTCTAAGCTTTTCTTCCCAGATCTTAGCATTATTGTAGCCATCGTACAGGCTGTACTTTGTATTTTTTGAGTGTCAAGATGTAATAGATTTGGGATTTTAAGCATTATTTCTCCATGTTCCTTTCAGAGTTTTTATGATTATTATTTTTTCTTTTTTTTTTTTGACAGGGTCTCATATATCCCAGACTGGCCTCAAACTCACTATGCGGCTGAGTATGATCTTGAACTTTGGACTTCTTGCCTCTACTTTCTGAGTGCTGGGATTTTCAGGCATGTATTACCATTACCACTCCCAGTTTATACGGTGCTGGGAATGGAATCCAGGGCTTCATGCTGACCCACATACCCAGCCCAGTTTTTCAAATTACCTTTTGAATACTCTTTAGTGGCTAAACAAGAGTCACAGTTTTCTAATCTTTGTCATTCAACAGTTCCATTATTTATATTCTTTTTTTTTTTTTTTTTTTTTTTTTTTTTGAAACAGGCTACCCCCAGCTGTTCTGGAACTCTCTGTAGACCAGGCTGGCCTTGAACTCACAAAGATCCGCCTGCCTCTGCCTCCCAAGTGCTAGGATTAAAGGCGTGCACCACCATGCTGGGCTTCCATTATTTATATTCTAAAAAGTATTTATAACTTATGTTCTTATGTATATTTTGGACAAACACTAAGTTCTGTTAGTTTTAGTCCTAGGACAAATTTCCATTTGAAGTTTCTGGGTCAAAAGGTTAAATGTGGGGCTGGAGAGATGGCTTAGTGGTCAAGAATGCTTGCTGTTCTAGCAGGGAATTGGAGTTCATTGCCCAGCACCCACATCCAATGGTTGACAACTGCCTATAACTCCAGTTCCAGGGGATCCACACAGGCATCCACACTCATGTGCACCCCATGCCCCATGTAAAAAAATAACAAACATATTACATTTTTAATTACATATTTTCTGCTTTGTGTTTTAAGATAGGGTCTCCCTATAGCCCCAACTGACTTGGAATTCACTATGTAGATCAAGGTACCATTGAACTCAGAGATCTGCCTGTCTTTTCCTCCTGAGTGCAGGGATTAACAGTGTGCACCACCATGCCAGGCTCTTTGATTACATTTTTATTTTATGTGTACAACTGTTTTGGCTGTATGTATGTAAATGTACCATGTACATACAATGCCTGTAGATGCAAGAAGGCATCAGATCTCCTGGAACTGGAATTACAAGCAGTAGTGAGTCACCACATGGGTGTGGAGAGCTAAACATGGGTCCTGTGCAAGGGCAGTCAGTGCTCCTAAACTTTGAGCCAGCTCTCCATGCCTAAAAAAATATTTTAAAAATTATTTTTATGTGTATGAGTGTACTGTCTGCATATAGGTTGGTGCACATGTGTCGTGCAATGCTGGAGAGGTCAAAAGAGGGTGTCGGATTCCCCTGGAACTGGAGTTAAAGATGGTTCTTAGCCGCCATGTGGGTGCTGGGAATCGAACCCAGGTCCTCTGCAAGAGCACTCAGTGCTCTTAACTGTCGAGCCATCTCTCCAGCCCCCTAAAAATATTATTTTAAAGATTCAAATAATACCTGAATATATGCTTGTATCAATTTTTACAACTTCAGTGACTATCCTTCACTTTTTAAATAGGACGAGTACAACTACTGTAAAGACCATCTTTCACTGTGTATGTGGTGTATGCACATTGTGTGGGGGTGTGAGCAGGGAGAGGTCAGAGGAGGCTATTGGGTGTTCTGCTCTGTCACCTCTGCCTTATTCTCTTGAGACAGGTCTCACTGAATCTAGAGCTCGGCTGGCAGCCAGCAAGCCCCAGTGATCTTCTGTTCCCCACAACACTGGGGGCACATGTACCTGTGGCCATGCCTACCTCTTTATGTAGGTGCTGAGGATTCAAACTCAGATCCTCATACTTGTGCAGGAAGCATGCTTATCCACCGAGCCATCTCCCCAGTCCCCATTCCCCCATCTCCTGCTTTAATGCCCTATTTCCCAGATGGAATCTTTCTGTGAGAACCCCTGGGTCCTTTGCTCTCCATTGCTGCCAAGGAATTTTCCAACTGATGGCACCCTAAAGAATCACTGTGACCAGAGCTTTGAAATGATCTCAAAATCTAAGGAACCTGCATACCTTTAATCCCAGTACGTGGAAGACAGAGGCAGGTGGACCTCTGTGAGTTCAAGGCCAGCCTGGTCTACATAGGGAGTACCAGGCCAGCTGGACAACTGGAACTACAGGGAGACCCTGTCTCAAAGAGGAAAAAAAAAAACCCAACAAAACACACACACAGAGTAGGGCTAAGGGGGTATGTAAAACACGTGGGATTAGGAAGCACACACAGGTGGAGACAAACGTTATGACCAGGAGCAGAGGAAGACAAATAGGAACGGTTTAGAGGCTAGCTCTCCACTATCCTGGGGCTACCTCTGTGTATTATTAGTGTTTTCGGTTGCTGGGTGGCATGACCACTTGAGCCCATGAGTTTGAGACCAGCCTAGGGAATTCATCTTAAAAATTAAACCAAGCTGGGCGTGATGATGCATGCCTGTAATTCCAGCACTTGTGAGGCAGAGGCAGGCAGAGTTCAAGGCCAGCCTGGTCTACATAAGTTCCAGGCCAGCTGGGGCTACAGGGAGACCCTGTCTCAAACAAACAAATGAACAAACAAACACAGAAACAAAGCCATAGAAACTTGTTCCTCCAGTGCTCACTTTACAAGACTAGTGAATCCTTTCTGGGGTGCACCCCTGATAACTTCATCACTGCCCACTGGGCTCCACCTCTTAAAGGTTCCACTACTTGTAACAGTGCTACAATGGGGATTGAGTTTCCACATTTAAACACTAGCACTTACGTAGATCAGCAAAGATGCCCAGTGCTCCATCTTGGTTTCTGCCAAGATTAAGAGTAGATTGGGTAGGGGCAGTGAGCTGGGAGAGGATGGAGACCTCAGGTGTCCAGACTTTGAGTAAGAATTAGATGATCAATGATAGAATGTGTGCATAGCAGAGGAGCCATAAGATTCATTAAGGAAGCCAAAAGTCAAATCCCTTGAAATTACTAACTGGCCCTAAACTGGCAGTCTGGCCTTGCTGAAACCTTATCAACCAGTCACTTCCAGGATGGAGGGAGACTGTTTATGGAGGCAACTTGTCTCCTTAGGCCCTTGAGATAACAGCCTGCTCAGCCCAGGAAGTAATCTTAAAGCTTTCAGTTGACCCAGGAAACCAAACCTTGGCCTCAAACACATCCAGCTGGGCTTACTGAATAAAACCTCCCACCTCTCATTAGGTTGCAGATGCTCCTTTTGTGCAATGGAACATCTGTCCTTGCTGTATACTAATAAAGTACACACTCTTGTCTGTTGCAGGTCTGTCTCTGGTTCTTATTTCTTAACTTAAAACTCTTCTTTTTCCTCTCCAAAATTCTAACAGTTAACATGGCCATTTGGCCCTTGATGGCTAGAAACATCAGCACTGCTGTTATGAGAGATGTCCCAAGGAGCCCTGTGGAGTGGTATCAGCCAGTATCAACCAGTCACCTAGTCACCACATCCATCCAGCTTTAACTGTCCAACTTGACACAGCCTAGAGTCATGTGAGAAACCCTCATTGAAGAATTCCCTAGATCAGATTTGCCTGTAAGCAGTCTGTGGGGATTGTCTTATCAATTGATGTAGGAGGGCCTAGCGCACTGTGGACTGTATAAGCCTTAGGGTCTGGCATGATCCTAAAAGTGAGTTGGAGAGTGGGCCAGCAAGCAGCACTCCTCCATGGTTTCTGCCTTGAGTTCCTACTCTGACTTCCTCAATGATGGACTGTGTGGTGGTTTGAAGGAGGTCTCCACCCTAGGCTCAAGTACTTGAACATTTATTTGGTCAGTTGGTGGCACTGTTTGCAGAGTTTTGGGAGGTGCCATCTTGCTGAAGGAAGCATGTCAGTGGGGACAGGAAGTTATGAGCTGCCCAACATGGGTGCTAGGTACTAAACTCAGGTCTTCCAGAAGAGCAGCAAGTGCTCTTAAAAGCTGAGCCATCTCTCCAACTCCTTGGTCATGGTGTTTTATTACAGCAACAAAAATAACCAATACAGACTGTGTCCTGGAAGTGTGAGCCAAATAAACCCATTTCTCCCTGAGTTGCTTTTGGTCAGAGAGGTTTATCACAGCAACAGAAAGGACACTAGACCACCATCCATTTATCAAACCCATATCATATGTTGTCATAGGCCCTAAGGACCTGTGAGATATGTCTCATGTCTGGGGGAAGGACATGCAGGGTGGCAGTGCACTGAGCTCCAGTCCACACACAAAGCCCAAGCAGCAAGGAGTGCCATCTAACTCCATCATCCTTCAGCCCCACCTGGCTCACCCGCCCCTTTCCAGGCTCACCCTGCCAGGAACTAATATCCACCACTGAGTACTCCCCCTAGGCATGGCCCAAATTCTTTTCTCTGAGTTACATGTCACCAGGCCTGTGTCACTCAAGACTCTCCAGAGAAGACTTAATTTCCAATGAAATGATGACAGAAAGTCTGGTAAGGCCTGGTGCTCTGATTACTGCTCTCCTCACCTTGCCCTTTGGGGGTTTCTTGTCTAAGGTTAAAGGTGAGAGCTACTCTCTCCACCTCCAGAGGACTGGAGGAACACAAGAATGGTGAAGATAGAGCTTCTACAGTTCCTAACTGTGACACCTTCCCTGGTCCATTGTCCTCTGAGCTATGTTTCCTGGAGGTAACATTGCTTTTCTCCAAGGTCTAATCCTGCTCTGTGCTCATGAGGCTGATTCTTCTGCGCGATCTCAGCAGAGTCTCAGTTGTAATGGAATTTTTTTCCTTTACCTTCATGCAGAGCTCCTGCCATGTTCCAGAATTCCCCATCTCCCCTTCAGGTTCAGGGGCTCTTCTGGTATCCCACTACACTTTAGGGTTTACCCTTCTCTGGTTGTCAATTGCATTTACAAGGCCACAATAGTAGACCACCCTTTATGCACTACCTAAAAGCCACCTTAGGCCTCACTAACTACATCTTGACCTATTTTTTTTTTTTTTGTATTTTTGAGACAGGGTCTCCCTTTAGTCCCAACTGGCCTGGAGCTTGCTCTGTAGACCAGGCTGGCCTTGAACTCACAGAGATCTGCCTGCCTCTGCCTCCTGAATGCTGCGACTAAAAAAAAAGTGATCTTTTAAATCTTTTAGCCTATTACAGGAGAGGAATACATAGCTATTTGGCATCAGGTACATTGGGGTGGTTCTCCATTGAAGGAAAGGGTGGACATACTACAAACATGTCTAGTGATAATGTATGATCTGACTTCCATAGGCCACTGAAATTCAAACACCAAGAAAGAGCAATGCCCCATTTATTTATGGTGTCCTTTGCCAGGCCCTCAGGCTCACAGTCTCATGCAACCCTATGATCAATACTGTAAGGTAGTTTGTATCTTGCCTACTTCACAGCTGAGGTAAAAAAAAAAAAGGGGGGCTCAGATTCATACAAGGACATGCCCATGACTATGCAGACCATAAGTGATGAGAACAGAAATGAGCTGTTGTGATGGTTAATCCTGGGTGTCAACTTGACTGGACTAAAGAACAAATAAGAGAAAAAGGATCTAAGCATTGGACTACCTCAACCCGGATGGCCCACCCCAAATGTGGGCGTTACCTTCTGCTGGCAGGCAGTTATAAAAGGTCATGGCAGAGGGAGCTGGTCCCTTTTTTCCTGTGGCTTGCCTCTCTCTCACTGGTGAGTTTGTCTTGCTGCTGTGATCAACCCTTCGGATCCCAGCGTGTATTGAGACCAGCAGATCTCCTGGAATCCATCGGGCCTTCAGCACCAGATTGGGACTACTGAGACATCCAGCCTTGTGGACTGAGCAGTTCCCTGGATTCTCAGCCTCTCCAGTGCAGTGTGGCTACTGTTGGACTACTTGAGATCTGTCACATGAGCAAATCAATAAATTGTACATAGCTATATATTCATCCTGTTGCTTCTGTTTCTTTAGAGAACCCTAATACAGATTTTGGTACCAGAAGTGGTTCTAGAGAAACAGAATTGAAAGGATGAATTTCTTTAGTGGGCTTGGTAGTTTCTGGAGCCAGCTCTCCAACCCAATGAAGCCTAGAGTTACTGAAGGCTCTCCTGGTGGCATGAAGAGGAATGATAATCCTTGGTGCAGACTATTTGATGTAATTATGAAGCTAGATCCATTTGACTCAACTAACTCACCTCTTGTGAGGAGTAAGGAATTTAGCGACTTTATATATAAAATGTTTGAGAAATTGTGGAAAAATAAGGAAAATAGTGATGTTGCTTGGTTGCTCCTAGCATCTCTGGATAAAGTGATAGAGGGAAATAAGGAGCTCAGTGATAAAATTGACCAGCTCCAGATTTGAAACAACAGTCTAAAAGTTTCCAAGTGTGCTCAGGAAGAGCATCTTCTCTCCAGTAGCCAAAGAGCTAAAGTGACAGAAAATCAAGCTGGAGCCCTTATTATAGGTTTGGCTGATTTACAATGCAAATTTAATTCCCAGCCATGAAGAGTGTCAGCAGTCAAAGTGAGAGCACTGGTGGGGAAAGGGTGGAACCCTGAAACTTGGGATGGAGATGTGTGGGAGAACCATGAAGTTGAGGACTTTGTACCCTCAGATTCTGAGGGATTTACTTTATCTGAGGAATTAATCTCCCCACCCTCAGCAGAGAATCCACACCCTGCAGATCCCCCCTCCCCATTCTTGCCTGAGGAAACTAATCTCCCCCTCCCAGTGGAAGCTAATGTTGCTCAGAGCCCAGCAATTGTCGCCTCTAGACCTATAACTAGATTAAAGGCTAAGTAAGCCCCTAAAGGTGAGATAGAAAGTGTGGTCCATGAGGAGGTGCGCTACATCACTAAAGAAATTAATGAGTTTGCCGATTCATTCCGGCAGAAGCCTAAGGAATATGTGTGGGAATGGATTTCAAGGGTGTGGGATAATGGTAGAAGGAATATAAAATTGGATCAGACTGAGTTTATCGATATGAGCCCACTGAGTAGAGATTCTAGGTTTAACATGGAAGCTCGAGCAGTTAAAAAAGGTGTTAAAAGTTTATTTGAATGGTTGGCTGATGTATTTATTAAAACATGGCCTACTGCCGGGCGTGGTGGCGCACGCCTTTAATCCTAGCATTTGGGAGGCAGAGGCAGGTGGATCTTTGTGAGTTCAAGACCAGCCTGGTCTACAGAGTGAGTTCCAGGACAGCTGGGGCTACAGGGAGACCCTGTCTCGAAAAGACCAAAAAATGAAACAAAACAAAACAAAACAAAACAAAAAAAAAACATGGCCTACTAACAGCGAGTTAGAGATGCCTGATATTCCTTGGCTTAGTATTGATAAAGGGATTGTGAGGGTCAGGCAGATGGGCATGCTCGAGTGGATTCAAAGTGAAAAACCACATTCTCTACAATGTGAGGACCCAGAGAACATGCCTTTCACTGAGTTTATAAGATGTAAAGTACTGAGAGAGACACCAGAACATTTGAAGAGCTTTGTTTTTGCTCTATTTCTTATGCCAGATCTTACGGTTAGAGAAGTGGTTGCTCTCTTGCATAAATTAAATGTACACATAATAGGTTTAACAGGACCTCAGGGTAGGCATCAGGTGGCAGCACTGAATCACCGAAGGCCAGATGAGCATAGTTATTATAGTTATCATAATGGGCAGCAAAGGTAAAACAATGCCTATAATGGCATGACCCGAAATGATCTTTGGAACTGGCTAATTAATAAGGATTTTCCCAGAAACCAAATACATAAGAAGCCTACTAAGTTTTTATTTGATCTGTATAAGCAGAAAAGCTCTAGAACAAATGACAGAAAGATAACATTGGATTTCAGCAGTAGTGAATCCCATCCAGTTAACCAGTTTCCAGACTTGAGACAGTTCACAGACCCAGAACCCCTTGAATGAAGGGGTAGCCGGGTTCTGGTGAGGAAGGACCTTGTCACAATACCAAAGAGTTATGCTGTTTGCCTTCCTCCTGTCCTTCCCCAGAGGGACCTGAGGCCTTTTACTAGGGTAACTGTACACGGGAAAAGGAAATAATCAGACTTTTCGAGACCTATTGGATACTGGTTCTGAGTTGACACTGATCCCAGGAGACCCTAAAAAGCACTGGGGCCTATGGAGGTCAGGTGATAAATGGAATTTTGGCTGAAGTCCGACTCACAGTGGGCCCAGTGGGTCCCAGACTCATCCTGTGGTTATTTCCCCAGTCCCAGAATGTATAATTGGGATAGATATAATTAGAAATTGGCAGAATCCCCACATTGGTTCCCTGACCTGTGGAGTGAGGGCTATTATGGTTGGAAAGGCCAAATGGAAACCATTGGTGTTGCCTCTACCAGAGAAAATAGTGAACCCAAAACAGTATCATATCCCTGGAGAGACTGCAGAAATTAGTGCCACCATCAAGGATTTGAAAGATGCAGGGGTGGTGATTCCTACCACATCTCCATTTAACTCTCCAATTTGGCCTGTGCAAAAGACAGATGGATCATGGAGAATGACAGTTGACTATCGAAAACTCAACCAAGTAGTGACACCAATTGTGGCCGCTGTACCAGATGTGGTGTCCTTACTTGAGCAGATTAATATGTCTCCTGGTACCTGGTATGCAGCTATTGATCTGGCCAATGCTTTCTTCTCAATACCAGTTCATAAGGACCACCAGAAACAATTTGCTTTCAGCTGGTAAGGCCAACAGTATACCTTTACTATCTTACCTCAAGAGTATGTTAACTCTCCAGCCTTGTGCCATAACTTAGAAGGGATTTTGATCACCTGACTCTTTCACAAAATATCACACTGGTCCACTATATTGATGATGTTATGCTGATTGGACCCAGTGAACAGGAGGTAGCAGCTAGTCTATACTTGTTGGTAAAGCATATGCACATGAGAGGATGGGAAATAAATCCAACTAAAATTCAAGGGCCATCTACCTCAGTGGTGTGGAGCATGCAGAGACATTCCTTCTAAGGTAAAGAATAAGTTGTTACTATGACCCATATATCAGGTGACTCGGAAGGCAGCAAACTTTGAGTGGGGCTTGGAACAGGAAAAGGCTCTTCAACAGGTCCAGGCTGCAGCTTAAATTGACATTTAAGCATAAGGAGAGGCTCTTTATTGGGTGTCAAGTTGACAAGGGGTGGGCTTGTGATGGTTAATCCTGGGTGTCAACTTGACTGGACTAAAGAACAAATAAGAGAAAAAGGATCTAAGGATTGGACTACCTCAACCCGGATGGCCCACCCCAATTGTGGGCATTACCTTCTGCTGGCAGGCAGTATTAAAGGCCATGGCAGAGGGAGCTGGTCCCTTTTTTCCTGAGGCTTGCCTCTCTCTCACTGGTGAGTTTGTCTTGCTGCTGTGATCAACCCTTTGGATCCCAGCATGTACTGAGACCGGCAGACATCCTGGAATCCATCGGGCCTTCACACCAGATTGGGACTACTGAGACATCCAGCCTTGTGGACTGAGCAGTTCCCTGGATTCTCAGCCTCTCCAGTGCAGCGTGACTACTGTTGGACTACTTGAGGTCTGTCATGTGAGCAAATCAATAAATTGCATATAGCTATATATACGTCCTATTGCTTCTGTTTCTTTAGAGAACCCTGACTAAAACAGCTGTTTAGCTCCAAAAACTGTCAGTGTTCTGATCCTGGGGTGTGGGTGCAAAGGCACCAAGAGAATCCCCCAGAATCCATCACAGGGTGATACCTACAAGAGCTGGGAATGTCCTGTTGACTGGCCTCTTAGGAGCGGCCTGGATTGAGCTTAGCCTTCCACATCTGCAGTACAGAGTCCCGGCGGGTAGTGTAGGGTAAGTGTTGGATGCGGAACCAGTGCTTGGAGACAATGTTTCCACTTGAGGTATATAGCTTCTCTCCCTGCCTGCCCAAGAGACCTCGAAGGGCTAGGTTGCCTGATAGAATCTTCTCGTAGAATTCCACTCCTCCCAGGGCATAGGCTGCAGACATGGAGGCTATGCGTCGGTCCAGCCAGCCTTCCAGGGCAACAGTGAGGGAGTCCATGGAGAAGGCATAGGCCATGAAGCCTGCCATTAATGTAACCAAGTTGAAGACAACTCGCAAGCTCATGGGGCCTCCATACAGCCCTAGGGCATGTTTAACACTTACACTCAGTACCCAGGTTCCTGCCAGGCAAGCTGGGGCAGGCAAGGCCTGAAGAGCAGCCACACCGCTCTCCAGGTACACTACCTCCCTAGCCAAGGCAAATTTTTGGGCATCATGAGTCAGGGTCAGGGCGTCTCTCAGCCTGGTGCCTACTGGGCTCTGCCAATCCACTCTTTGCCCATGTATGATCACAGTATGGTTAGCATTGGTCACTGGGCCACCCAGGAAAATGGCAGGGATTCCTACCACAGCTCCAGTAGGCAATCTTGGGAAGCCAGCACTCACAGGCTGGAAGGTAAAGGTGGTAAAGGGCTTGTAGCAGTGAGCTGAGGGGACAGCCATGTCCTGTAGAACCTCTTGGAAGAGGCTCTGCAGCTGTGGGTTAAGGGGAGCCGGCAGGCCGTGAGGCCAGTATTGGTACAGCCATTGCACTATGGGATCTGCGAAGAGGTGAAATGAGATTTTAACTCCAAACAGACCTGCACAGGAACCCACCAGGAGTCCTGTCCTGTGTCTCTGTACAAAGGCTGCAGCTCTCCACAGAGGACCAGCCATGAGGACTGGCCCTGATGATAATGTGGCCAAGAAAAAGAGAAATCAGCCAGTGGTTCCCAGGTAGGCTTGCAGGCTGAACATCCTCCAGTTCCACACTCCTTAAATGAAGCAACGCCACATGGCAGATGAGAGCATGGGCTCCAGAGCCAGACCACCTGCATTCAAAGCATCAATTCTCCACCTGCCAAACAGGAAATGAAACAAGAGTCTCAGAATGGCTGTGAGGAAGAAGTAGACATACATAAAACTTTTCAGTGTCTCCCACGATGGCAGACATCATTCTGACAATGGCTATAATTAATATGGAGAGACTCCCATGTATAGACACAGCACTAAGTACTCAATGCTTTACTCCACCCATTATTCGTCCAATAGTGAATGTCTATGATCACTGATTTATGAATAAAGCATGTGTTTAATTACTGAGTACCTACTATACCTGGACACAGTCCTGAGAGCTTCACCTATTGAGAGCTCTCAGTACTTATCTGCAAGGGCTCCCTGCAGATTAATAAAATCTGAAGATGCTCAAGAGTTTATAAAGTACAGAATTTGTATATAAACTATGCACATTTCTCCTATACCTTAGTCTTTAGACTACTCATAATACCCAATACATTATAGTCAGACTCTCTATTAAAGTCTGCATGTTCAGCATAGACACAATTCTTTTTTTATTTATTTTCCGTTTATGGTTGATTGAATGTGCATCCATGGATAAGGAAAGCTGATTGTGCTAGGAAAACACCTGTAATACTAATAAAACGTGGGGATATTTAAATATATGCATATATTTATATGCAAACATGCACTGCATATCTATCTATCTATCTTTTATCTATCTATCTATCATCTATCTATCTATCTATCATCTATGTGCATACTTAGGGGATTGGTTTCAGAGTCTCTACAAACACCAGGATCTTCAGACATTCTAGTCTGTTACATAAAATGGCTTACTATTTGTATAGTATCTCTGCAAATCTTTCTGTATATTTATTTTTTCAATCAGGTGTATAGATGAAGCGTCTGTATATTTAAAAGCATCACTAGGCCGGGCATGGTGGCGCACGCCTTTAATCCTAGCACTTGGGAGGCAGAGGCAGGAGGATCTTTGTAAGTTCAAGGCCAGCCTGGTCTACAGAGTGAGTTCCAGGACAGCTGGGGCTATAGGGAGGCCCTGTCTCAAAAAGACCAAAAAATAAAAAAATAAAAATAAATAAAAGCATCACTAGATTATTTACCTATTACAATGCAAACACTAGGTATATAATTGTCATATTGACTGCTTTAGGAACAGTGACAAGAAAATTGTCTGCATATGTTCAGCACAGATGAAAATTTTTCCACCAAATACATCTGATTTGCCTTTGGCTGACTCAACAACTGTACAACCCAAGGCCCGATGACACAGAGACTTGCCTGGGTACAGTCTAACAAATGAATCTTCATAATGCTAAAACCAATATATGATTGTACCTTTTCTAAAGCTGTGAAAATTGGTGTAGGAGCAGGTTAACTGAACAAAACCCCAAGCTAGTAAAGCAGTGGTGTTATGGGCTTAATTGTATCCCCCCAAATTCCCACGTTGGAGCCCTAATTCTGAGTATCTCAGGATGTGGCTGTATTGGAGATGGGGTCTGTAAGATGGGATGGAAATGAAAGGATATTAGGATAGTTCTAATGCAATCTGACTGGTATCTTTCTAAGATTAGGACACAAACGGAACACCGAATGAAGAAACGGGGAAAGAGAGCATTTGCTAGACAAGGAGAAAGGCCTGGGGGAGCCAAACCTGCCCACATTCAGGTCCTGGTCCTCTAAGATCCTGAACTGAGAGAAAATAAACTTCTGCAGGGGAGGCCAGCTAGTGTGTGGTATGTTGCTAGGGCATGTTAGCCACTCATAATAATAACAGGGTCAGTATTTGATCACCAGCGGACATAAGTCTACATAAATTTTCACTTAAAAAAAACCTTGTTATGCTATCTTACAAACAGCCTATCGATTTAATTCATTACCCCAGCCAATGGTGTTCCACCCACATCCCTGTCTGCTTTACTTGTAAACATTCCAGACCAGGCATTTTATTTCGTCTGTGATTATTTTTGGATGAAACTTAACTATATTCCTATCTGCAAGAAGCATCTGATTAGCAATGAACAGCTGCAAACCAGAACGCAGGTTTCTGTTTAGTCTACAAATAGTCACATGATTTAAGGACACTGAGGCTAGGAAAGGTAGGGTCCTGAACAAAACGCCAAGGGCCCCAAAGGCTCCAACAGTGCCAAAGAATGAACTCGGGTCAGACTCCAAGGGAGTGGCCGGCAGCTAACCCAGGAGGGGCTGCAGAACACTGACTTCCAAGAAGAGTCCCCGCTATGCTTCCGCCCGAGGCCCCCAGAGCTACTTTCTTCAGCTGGAACCTGATACTGGGGGGGGGGGGGCAGACTCCCAGACCCACGTGTACCCGCCATCGCTCACCTCGCCCGCAGCTCCCCTAGAGTGGGCCATACACGCACGGGGCGGGGCAGCCGCAAAGCACGCTGGTCTGGGTCCTGGGGCCAGCCCTCGGGGAGGGGCTTTCAGGGCGGGCCCTCGGTGGGCGGGGCAGCGGCCTGCTGGTGGATCTCTGTGCACTTGGGCGGTTTGGGAACGTTGTGTGGACCCGGAAAAGGAGTGGCTCTAGAGCTTAGTCATCTCTGTAGTCAGGGCAGCCCGGCACGCTGCTCCTGTAGCGGCCTGTACAAAGCCCCATGGGGCCCATGCCTTTCTCACTGCCAGGCCCGAGCCTGTTACTCCTTTCTGGACAAGCTCACCGCGTCCTGTTCCCCGACCGCAGCTTCTCATGGTGCTCTTGGCTGCACAATCCACAAAGCAATTGCCTGTTACTTTTTCCCAGTGGCACCATGAAGTGGAATAGGGATTGCTTGTCCGTGAGCCAAATTGAGCCCTCCACTTTGTTATAGTTTTTTTGTTGTTGATATTTTTAAATTAAATTACATGTATATATGTGCAGGGCGAGGGGTGGGATGCATGCCACAGTGTGTGAGGAGTTCAGAAGACCACTTGCTGGAGTCAGTTCTTTCCTTCCACCACATGGGTCCCGGGGGTCAAACTCAGGTCCTCGAGCTTGGTGGCAAGCACCAAGTGGTAAACTGAACAATCTCACTGGTCCTGTTTTTGTTTTTGTTTTTTTTAATTTTTAAAATTTATTTTTGTACGTGTATGAGTGTACTGTCTGCATGTAGGTTTGTGCACCCGTGTCGTGCGTGCAATGCTGCGGAGGTCAGAAGAGGGACTCAGATTCCCCTGGGACTGGAGTTCTCCTGGAATTGGAGTTACAGATGGTTTTCGGCCGCCATGTGGGTGCTGGGGATCGAACCTGGGTCCTCTGCAAGAGCAGTCAGTGCTCTTAACTGCTAGGCTATCTCTCCAGCCCCTTAAAATGTTTTTATTAGTATACATTTATTATACAAAATATGTTTCATTATATTTTCATGCATGTACATAAACTATTTTAATCATATTCACGCACTCCTCTGATAACTCTCTCTTGTCCCCTTCCCATTCCTGCTATACCCTTCCTTTTCCCAACTACCCCTCTTTCTAATTTCATGTCTTTTTTCTTTTTTGTGACCTGAAGCATCTCATTAGAGTTGTTTACAGAAGCATGAACACATTAACCAGTGCTACATCAGTGTAGGAACTACTTCTCCTTCCCCCATCAGTGTCTTATAAATAAAGTTTTATTAGAAAGCAGCCACAACCATCCCTTTACAAGATGTGTGGACCAAGACAATTTTTTGTTCAACATGGCCCAGACAAAAAAGTTGGGACACCTGAGCTATATAGGCTTATCTGTGGCCGTTTTCCTGCTAGAAGTGGCTAAGCCTGATATGGACTGGTCATCTGGTCCTGACTTCTCTGTCAGAACAGTTATCTTTAATGTTCTCAGGGGAGAGAGCCAAGCCTAGTGAGAGCAGAGAAGGGAAGGGTTGTAAATTTGCTGCTAATGACCTAGGCAAGGTCAAGTGCAGTGGCCTTGTGAGGTCTCCAAGAGATGAGGTACTGAGATTAGTTTAAGGGATAAGCAAGAAATGCATATAAGAAGGAGCACCCAGCACCAAGAAATACACAGATACAGGAAGGTGGGTGGCAGGCATCTGGTGATGTATTAATTTTCTGTTGCTGTGATAAAACACCATGACCAAAGAAGAGTTTTCTAGGCTTACAATTTCAGAAAGAAGAGTCCATAATGGCAGGGCAGGAATTGCAGGAGGCAGAGCAGAAAGCTGAGTGCTCATGTTTTCGAGCATGCACATGCACATGAGGCAGAGAGAAAGTGCCAGAGAGGGGCAAGGCTTTGAACTCTTAGAGCTCACCCCTGGTGGTGTGCTTCTTCCAGCAAGGCCTCATCTAAACCTCTGCTAAGGGGGCTGGAGAGATGGCCTAGCCATTAAGAGCACTGACTGCTCTTGCAGAGGACCCGGGTTCGATCCCCAGCACCCACATGGTGGTTGAGAACTGTCCGTAACTCCAATTCCAGGAGAACTCCAGTTCCAGGGGAATCCAACACCTTCTTCTGACCTCTGCAGCATTGCACGACATGGGTGCACAAACCTACATGCCAACAGTATATGCATACATATAAATTAAATAAATAAATAAATAAATAAATAAATAAATAAAATAAAAAAAATAAACCTTTGCTAAGAAAAACACCACCAACTGAAGCAGAGTGTTCGAATGTATGAGCTTATAGGGGACATTTCTCATGCAAACCACCACAGATGAGTTTTCTTTTTGTAGTACATATATGTGTGCATGTGAATATGTGTGTGAGTGCACATGCACATGGAGAGGCCAGAGGTCAACCTCCAGTGTCATTTCCTTAGGAGTCATCCACCTTGCTTTTTGAGACAGGGTCTCTCGCTAGGACCTGGCATTGGCCAATTAAGCTGTGTAGGCTGGTCAATGAGCCCCAAGGATTTGCCTGTTTCTTTTCCCCCAGTGATGGGATTACAAGCACATGCCACTACACCTGGCTTTTTTTGTAGTTTTTAGGGACTGAATTTAGGTCTTTCATGCTTTTCTGGCAAGCATTTTAGCAATTGACCCATCCTCTTAGTCCTCTGATGAGTTTTCTAAGAAAATCAAATAATCCTGAGGGTACTTTGGGGCATGAAAATAATACTTCAGTATTACTAATGTTTTAATTACTATTCAGTCTGTTAGAGGCTTAAAATATCCCATATCTCTTAAACCTAAAAATCTCAATTTACAAATATTCTCCTTAACACATCCAGAAATCTTTGTATAGTGATATTTTCTACTATGATTAACTTTCAGTTAACCCATAAGCCTTACATACTAAATCTTTATATCTCACAATTTCCATCTTTAGTTGATCAAATTTCTTCAGACATTCCAAACCACACTTTGAAATTGAATTGAGTTCTCTCTCTTTTTTTTTTTTTTTTTTTTTTTTTTTTTTTTTTTTTTTTNCAGTGCTGGATTTACAAGCACATACCATCACAATTGCCTCTTTTTTCTTATGTGAGTTTCAGAAATGAAACTCAGGTCTTTCATGTGGCAAAGCGCAAGCTCTATACTTCCTGACAGTCCCCAGCCCTGGGGACCGCCCTCGACAATTCCCAGAGGACAGCGTTGGGAGAGGATGGGATACCAGGATGTTACATGAAAGCTCTTTACCTGGCCATGTCTCCTCTGGGGAGACCCCTCAGGGGCACGGCCACAGCTGAAAACAGCCCATGGAGCCACAGGCTTGATGAGAACATGCTGCTGATCTCGAGAAGCAGCTGGGGCTGCCAGTCAAGCTGCTCCTGCAGCAGGCCTGAGTGGCATGATTTCACAGCTTCCACAGCTATCGACTGACAGAAGGTTGGCCACACCCCAAGAATGCAGGGCCAGAAGTAGGGGTGCCAGGATCTGCCACCTGGACACAGAATGAGGGAGAAGCCCAGGTTCCGAGTATGATCCCACCCACGAACACACCAACAAATATACAGTTACAGCTCTCTACTACCTGAATGAGTAAAATCACTCAAAATTCCAACACAACAGAATTAGATGCCGTTCTAAGCTTTTTTTTCCAGGGATCTTTCCATTATTATAGCCATCGTACGGCTTGTTTACTTTGTATTTTTTGAGGTCAAGTGTAATAGATTTGGATTTTACGCATTATTTCTCCAGTTCACTCCCCTTTTTCAGCGTTTTTATGATTTTATTTTTCTTTTTTTTTTTGACAGGGTTTCATATAGCACAGGCTAGCCTCAAACCTAACTATGCGGCTGAGTATGATCTTGAACTTTGGACTTCTTGCCTCTACTTTCTGAGTGTGGGATTTTAGGCATGTTATTACCATACCACTCCAGTTTATCGGTGCGGGAATGGAATCCAGGGCTTCATGCCTGACCACATACCCAGGCCCAGTTTTTCAAAGCCTTTTGAATAACTTTTTCGCCTTGGCTAAACAAAGAGTCACCGTTTTCTAATCTTGTCACTTCACCAGTTCATTATTTAATTCTTTTTTTTTTTTTTTTTTTTTTTTTGGTATTTTTGAGACCAGGGTCTCCCTGTAGCCCCGCTGTTCTGGAACTCAACTCTGTAGAACAGGCTAGCCATGAACTCACACAGATCGGGCCTGCTCTCTGCCTTCCCACGTGTTAGGATGAAAGGCGTGCACCACCATGCGGGGCTTCCATTATTTATATTCTAAAAAGTATTGATCTAATAACCACCTTTTTGTGTATTTTTTTTTTTTTTGGTTTCTTCTGTATATTTTGGGGACAAACACTAAGTTCTGTTAGTTTTAGTCCTAGGACAAATTTCCATTTGAAGTTTCTGGGTCAAAAGGTTAAATGTGGGGCTGGAGAGGATGGCTTAGTGGTCAAGAATGCTTGCTGTTCTAGCAGGGAATTGGAGTTCATTGCCCAGCACCCACATCCAAATGGTTGACAAATGCCTATAACTCCAGTTCCAGGGGTGATCCACAAGGCATTCCAAAAATCATGTGCACCCATGCCCCATTTAAAAAAATAACAAACATATTACATTTTTAATTAATATTTTCTGCTTGTGTTTAAGATAGGGTCTCCCTATAGACCCAACTGACTTGGAGAAATTCACTATGTAGATCAAGGTACCATTGAACTCAGATGCCTGCTCTTTTACTCATGAGTGCAGGGGATTAACAGTGTGCACCACCATGCCAGGGCTCTTTGATTACATTTTTATTTTATGTGTACAACTGTTTTGGCTGTATGTATGTAAAGTACATGTACATACCATGCCTGTAGATGCAATAGGAAGAGGGAAACAGATCTCCTGGAACTGACTTACAAGCAGTAGTGAGTCACCACATGGGTGTGGAGAGCTAAACATGGGTCCTCTGCTAGGGCAGTCAGTGCTCCTAAACTTTGAGCCAGCTCTCCATGCCTAAAAAAATATTTTAAAAATTATTTTTATGTGTTATGAGTGTAATGTTCTGCCTATTTGGTTGGTTGCACCATGTGTAGTCGTGCAAGCTGGAAGGTCAAAAGAGGGTTGTAGGATTCCCATTGGCGGCAACTGAGAGTTAAGATGCGTTCTTAAGGCCGCCATGTGGGTGCGGGAATCGAACCATGTCCCTCTGCAAGAGCACTCAGTGCTATTAACTGTCGAGCTCTCCTCCAGCCCCCTAAAAAATATTTTTTTACAGATCACACAATAATTACCTGAATATATGCTTGTATCAATTTTTACAACTTCAGTGACTATCCTTCACTTTTTAAATAGGACGAGTACAACTACTGTAAAGACCATCTTTCACTGTGTATGTGGTGTATGCACATTGTGTGGGGGTGTGAGCAGGGAGAGGTCAGAGGAGGCTATTGGGTGTCTTGCTCTGTCACCCTACTGCCTTATTTCCTTTGAGACAGGCTCTCACTAAGTCGCGCGAGCTTGGCTGGCAGCCAGCAAGCCCCAGTGATCTTCGTCTCCCCACAACCACTGGTGCGGTGCACTGTACCGGGGCCATGGCCTACTCTTTATGGAGGTGCTGAGGATTCACTCAGCTCCTCATACTTGTTGCCGGAAGCATGCTGATCCACCGAGCCCTTCTCCCAGTCCATTTCCCCCATCTCCTGCTTTAATGCCCTATTTCCCAGATGGAATCTTTCTGTGAGAACCCCTGGGTCCTTTGCTCTCCATTGCTGCCAAGGAATTTTCCAACTGATGGCACCCTAAAGAATCACTGTGACCAGAGCTTTGAAATGATCTCAAAATCTAAGGAACCTGCATACCTTTAATCCCAGTACGTGGAAGACAGAGGCAGGTTGACCTCGGTGAGTTTCAGGCCATCCTGGTCTACATCGAGAGGTCGTACCAGGCCAGCTGGACAACTGGAACTACAGGGAGACCCTTGTCTCAAAGAGGAAAAAAAAAAACCCAACAAAACCACACACAGGCGTAGGGCTAAGGGGTATGTAAAACACGTGGGATTAGGAAGCACACACAGGTGGAGACAAACGTTATGACCAGGAGCAGAGGAAGACAAATAGGAACGGTTTAGAGGCTAGCTCTCCACTATCCTGGGGCTACCTCTGTGTATTATTAGTGTTTTCGGTTGCTGGGTGGCATGACCACTTGAGCCCATGAGTTGTGACCAGCCTAGGGAATTCATTTAAACATTAATTAAACCCAATGGCTGGGCGTGATTTGATTGATTGATGCCTGTATTCTTCCAGCAATTGTGAGGCAGAGGGCAGGCAGAGTTCAGGCCAGCCTGGTCTTATACATAAGCTCCAGGGCCAAGCTGGGGCTACAGGGAGGACCCGTCTCAAACAAACAATTATGAACAAACAAACACAGAAACAAAGCCATCCCCATAGAAACTTGTTCCTCGTTGCTCCTTTACAAGACTAGTGCATCCTTTCTGGGGTGCATCCCTGATAAACTTCACTTCACTGCCCACTGGGCTCACCTTTAAAACGGTTCCAACTACTTGTAAACAGTGTACAATGGGGATTGAGTTTTCCACATTTAAATCATAGCACTTTACGTAGATCGCCAAAGATGCAGTGTCTCCCATCTTGGTTTCTTGCCAAGATTAAGAGTAGATTGGGTAGGGGCAGTGAGCTGGGAGAGGATGGAGACCTCACGGTGTCCAGCTCAGACTTTGAGTACGAATTAGATGATTCCAATGATTAGAATGTTTGATAGCAGAGGAGCCATAAACTTCATTAAGGAAGCCATAAAATCACACCTTTGAAAATTACTAAACTGCCCTAAATGCGCCGTCTGGCCTTGCTGAAAACCTATCACCCAGTCACTCCAGGATGAGGGAGATGTTTATGGAGGCAACTTGCCTCTTAGGCCTTGAGAAACAGCCTGCCCAGCCCAGGGCAACGTAATCTTAAACGAAAGCTTTTCAGTTGTACCCAGGAAACCAACCGGGCCTCCAAACACATCAGCGGGCTGACTGAATCAAAACGCCACCTTCATAGGTGCAGAGATCCTTTTGTGCAAGGGAACATCTGTCATGCTGAATACTATTAAGTACCACACTTTGTCTGTTGCAGGTCGTCTCTCTGTTCTTATTCTTAACTTAAAAATCTTCTTTTTTCCTCTCCAAAAATTCTAAACAGTTAACATGGCCATTTGGCCCTTGATGGCTAGAAACATCAGCACTGCTGTTATGAGAGATGTCCCAAGGAGCCCTGTGGAGTGGTATCAGCCAGTATCAACCAGTCACCTAGTCACCACATCCATCCAGCTTTAACTGTCCAACTTGACATCCTAGGGGGAGTCCATGTGAGACACCCCTCATGAAGAATTCCCTTAGATCAGATTTCCCTGTACGCAGTCTGTGGGTGATGTTCTTATCAATTCGATGTAGATGGCCTAGCGCATGTGGACTGTATACGCTTAGGGTCTGGCCATGATCCTTAAAAGTGCGTTGGAGAGTGGGCAGCAAAGCAGCCCCTCATCCATGGTTCTCCTTGAGTTCCTCTCTGACTCCTCTTAATGATGAATGTGTGGTGGTTTGACGGAGGTCTCCCCCATAGGCCTCAAGAACTTGAACACTTTATTTGGTTCAGTTTGGGTGGCACTGTTTCAGGAGGTTTTAGGAGGTGCGGGCTTACCTGAGGAAGCATGTCAGTGGGGACAGGAAGTTATGAGCTGCCCAAACATGGGTGCTAGGTTACTCAACTCAGGTCTTCAGAAAGAGCAGCAAGTGCTCTTAAAAAGCTGAGCCATCTCAAAACCTTTTTTTCTTTTCCTTGGTATGGTGTCTTTATTACAGGCAAAAAATAACCACACAGACTGTTGTTTCCTGGAAGTGGAGCCAAAATAAACCCATTCTTCCCTGAGTTGCTTTTGTCAGAGAGGTTTATACAGCAACAGAAAGGACACTAGACCACCATCCATTTATCAAACCCATATCATATGTTGTCATAGGCCCTAAGGACCTGTGAGATATGTCTCATGTCTGGGGGAAGGACATGCAGGGTGGCAGTGCACTGAGCTCCAGTCCACACACAAAGCCCAAGCAGCAAGGAGTGCCATCTAACTCCATCATCCTTCAGCCCCACCTGGCTCACCCGCCCCTTTCCAGGCTCACCCTGCCAGGAACTAATATCCACCACTGAGTACTCCCCCTAGGCATGGCCCAAATTCTTTTCTCTGAGTTACATGTCACCAGGCCTGTGTCACTCAAGACTCTCCAGAGAAGACTTAATTTCCAATGAAATGATGACAGAAAGTCTGGTAAGGCCTGGTGCTCTGATTACTGCTCTCCTCACCTTGCCCTTTGGGGGTTTCTTGTCTAAGGTTAAAGGTGAGAGCTACTCTCTCCACCTCCAGAGGACTGGAGGAACACAAGAATGGTGAAGATAGAGCTTCTACAGTTCCTAACTGTGACACCTTCCCTGGTCCATTGTCCTCTGAGCTATGTTTCCTGGAGGTAACATTGCTTTTCTCCAAGGTCTAATCCTGCTCTGTGCTCAGGAGGCTGATTCTTCTGCGCGATCTCAGCAGAGTCTCAGTTGTAATGGAATTTTTTTCCTTTACCTTCATGCAGAGCTCCTGCCATGTTCCAGAATTCCCCATCTCCCCTTCAGGTTCAGGGGCTCTTCTGGTATCCCACTACACTTTAGGGTTTACCCTTCTCTGGTTGTCAATTGCATTTACAAGGCCACAATAGTAGACCACCCTTTATGCACTACCTAAAAGCCACTTCGGCCTTCACTAACTACATCTTGACAATTTTTTTTTTTTTTTTGTCTTTTTGAGGACAGGGTCTCCCTTTAGTCCCAAACTGGCCTGGAGCCTGCTCTATCGACAGGCTGGCCTTGAACTCACAGAGATCTGCCCGCCTCTTGCTCATGAATGCTGGGACTAAAAAAAAAGTTGATCTTTTAAATTTTTAGCCTATTACAGGAGAGGAATACATAGCTATTTGGCATCAGGTACATTGGGGTGGTTCTCCATTGAAGGAAAGGGTGGACATACTACAAACATGTCTAGTGATAATGTATGATCTGACTTCCATAGGCCACTGAAATTCAAACACCAAGAAAGAGCAATGCCCCATTTATTTATGGTGTCCTTTGCCAGGCCCTCAGGCTCACAGTCTCATGCAACCCTATGATCAATACTGTAAGGTAGTTTGTATCTTGCCTACTTCACAGCTGAGGCAAAAAAAAAAAAAAAGGGGGCTCAGATTCATACAAGGACATGCCCATGACTATGCAGACCATAAGTGATGAGAACAGAAATGAGCTGTTGTGATGGTTAATCCTGGGTCAACTGGAATGGACTCTAAAGAACAAATAAGAGAAAAAGGATCTAAGCATTGGACTACCTCAACCCGGATGGCCCACCCTACATGTGGGCGTTACCTTCTGCTGGCAGGCAGTATAAAAGGTCATGGCAGAGGGAGCTTGTCCCTTTTTTCCTGTGGCTTTGCCTCTCTCTTCCACTGGTGAGTTTGTCTTGCTGCTGTGATAAACCCTTCGGATCCCAGCGTGTTATTGCGGAACCCGCAGCATTTTTTTCCGGAAAACCAGGGCCTCCTCCACCATATTGGGACTAATGAGACATCCCGCCTTGTGGACTGAAGAAGCCCTGGATTCTCAGCCTCTTCCATGTGGCCGCTGTGGCTACTGTGGACTACTTGAGATCTGTCACCGTGAGCAACTCAATAAATCTGTATATAGCCATATATATTATCTGTTGCTTTGTTTTCTTTAGAGATACCCTAATACAGATTTTGGTACCAGCAGTGGTTCTAGGAGAAACAGATTGAAAGGATGAATTTCTTAAGTGGGCTTGGTAGTTTCTGGACCCATTTCTCCATCCCAATGAAGCCTAGAGTTACTGAAGGCTCTCCTGGTCGCATGAAGAGGAATGATAATACCTGCTGCAGACTATTTGATTTTTAATTATGCAGCTACGATCATCCATTTGACTCACATAACTCTCCTCTTGTGAGGAGTAAGGAATTTAGCGACTTTATCTTAAAAATGTTTGAGGAAATTGTGGAATGGTATGTGGAAAAATAAGGGAAAAAGTGATGTTGCCTTGTTTGTCCTAGCATGTCTGGATAAAGTTTTAGAGGAAAATAAGGAGCTCTGTGATAAAATTGACCAGCTCAAGATTTGAAACAACAGTTTAAACGTTTCCAAGTGTGCTCCGGAAGCGCATCTTCTCTCCAGTAGCCAAAAAGCTAAAGCTGCAGAAAATCAAGTTGGAGCCCTTATTATACTTTTGGTTGATTTACAATGCAAATTTACTTCCCAGCCAGAAGAGTGTCAGCAGACAAAGTGAGAGCATGGTGGGGAAATGGTGAACCCTGAAACTTGGGATGGAGATGTTGTGGGAGAACGGAAGTTGAGGACTTTGGACCCCTCAGATGTCTGAGGGATTACTTTTCTGAGGAATTCATCATCTCCCCACCCTTAGCTGAGAATCCACACCCTGCGGATCCCCCCCTCCCCATTCTTGCCTGAGGAAACTAATCCACCCCTCCAGTGGAAGCTAATGTCCCTCAGAGCCCAGCAATTGTCGCCTCTAGACCTATAACTAGATTAAAGGCTAAGTAAGCCCCTAAAGGTGAGATAGAAAGTTTGTGGTCCACTAGGAGGTGCGCTACAACACTTAAGAAATTAATGAGTTTTGCCGATTCATTCCGGCAGAAGCCTACGGAATATGTGTGGGAATGGACTTTAAGGGTGTGGGATAATGGTAGAAGAAACATAAAATTGGGTCAGACTGAGTTTATGGATATGAGCCCACTGAGTAGAGTTTCTAGGTTAACATGGAAGCTCGAGCAGTAATTAAAAAAGGTGTTAAAAGTTATTTGAATGGCTGGCTGATGTATTTATTTATTAAACAGGCTTACTGCCGGGCGTGGTGGCGTACAACTTTAATCTTACATTGGTATTTGGGCGGCAGAGGCAGGTGGTCTTGTGCAGTTCACGACCCAGCCTGGTTACAGCGTGAGATTTTCCAGGACAGGCTGGGGTACAGGGAGACCCTGTCTCGAAACTGGACCAAAAAAATACTGAAACAAAAAAAAACAAAACCAAAACAAAAACAAAAAAAAACCCTGGCCTACTAACAGGAGTTAGAGCTGCCTGATATTCTTGGCTTAGTATTGATGAAAATATTGTGAGGGTCAGGCAGATGGACATGCTTGAGTGGATTTGAAGTTTAAAACCACATTCTCTACAATGTGAGGACCCAGAAGACATGCCTTTCATTGAGTTTATAAAGATGTTTTAACAGGCCCTCAGGGTAGGGCATCAGGTGGCAGCACTGACTCACAGAAGGCCAGATGAGCACAGTTATTATAGCTCTCATAATGGGTGGCAAATTCAAAACAATGCCTATAATGGGATGACCCGAAATGATCTTTGGCACGGCTAATTAATAAGGATTTTCCCAGAAACCAAATACATAAGAATCCAACTAAGTTTTTATTTGATCTACAGATCAAGCAGAAAAGCTCTAGAACAATTGACAGGAAGTCAACATTGGGTTTCAGCAGTAGTGAATCCCCTCCAGTTAACCAGTTTCCAGGCTCTTTAGACAGTCACAGACCCAGAACCCCTGAATGAAGGGGTAGCCGGGGGTCTCTGGTGGAGGAAGCTACCCTGTCACAATACCAAGGTTATGCTGTTTGCCTTCCTACTGTCCTTCCCCAGAGGGACCGAGGCCTTTTACTAGGGTCATTGTACACTGGGGAAAGGAAAATAATCAGACTTTTCGAGACCTATTGGATACTTGTTCTGAGTTGACACTGATCCAGCAGACCCTAAAAAGCACTGGGGCCTATGGAGGTCAGGTGATAAAGGAGTTTTGGCTGAAGTCCAAATCACAGTGGGCAAGTGGGTCCCTGAACTCATCCTGTGGTTATTGTCCCAGTCCCAGAATGTATAATTGGATAGATATAATTAGAATTGGCAGAATCCCCATTGGTTCCCTGACCTGTGGAGTAGGGGTATTTGGTTGGAAAGGCCAATGGAAACCATTGGTGTTGAATCTACCAGGGAAAATAGTAAACTCCCAACAACAGTATTGTATCCCTGGAGGGTTTGCAGAGATTAGTGCCACCACCAAGGATTTGAAAGATGCAGGGTGGTTATTCCTTACCCCCATCTCCATTTAACTCTACCATTTGGCCTGTGCAAAAGACACATGGATCATGAAGAATGACATTTGACTATGGAAAACTCAACCAAGTAATGACAACAATTGCAGCCACTGTACCAGAGGTTGTTTCCTTACTTGAGCAGATTATTGTGTCTCCTGGTACCTGGTGTGCAGCTTATTGATCTGGCCAATGCTTCTTTCTCAATACCGGTTCATAAGAACCACCAGAAACAATTTGCTTTCAGCTGTCAAGGCCAACAGTATACCTTACTCTCTTACCTCAAGGGAATGTTAACACTCCAGCCTTGTGCCATAAATTAGAAGGGATCTTGTTCACCTGACTCTTCCACAAAATATCCAACACTGGTCCACTATATGATGATGTTATGCTGATTGGAACCAGTGAACAGGAGCTATTTCCTGGTAGCAGCTAGTCTATACTTTTTGGTAAAGCATATGCACATGCGAGGATGGACATAAATCCAACTACAATTCAAGAGCCTTCTACCTCAGTTGTGTGGAGCATCAGAGACATGTCTTCTAAGGTTATAAAAGAATAAGTTGTTACTATGACCCATATATATCAGGTGACTCGGAAACTTTGAGGGGGGCTTGGAACAGGGAAAAGGTCTCAACAGGTCCAGGCTGCCAGCTTAACTTGACATTTAAGCCTAAAGAGAGGCTTCTTTATTTGGGTGTGTCAAGTTGAAAAGGGGTGGGCTTGTGATGGTTAATCTGTGTGTCAACTTGACTGGACTAAAGAACAAATAAGAGAAAAAATGGATCTAAGGATGGACTACCTCAACCCGGATGGCCCACCCCACTTGTGGGCATACCTTCTGCTGGCAGCAGTATAAAGGCCCAGGCAGAGGGAGCTGGTCCCTTTTTCTTGAGCTGCCCTCTCTCTCACTGGTGAGTTTGCTCTTGCTGCTGTGATCAAACTTTTGGATCCCAGCATGTACAGAGACAGGCAGACATCCTGGCTAACCATCGGGCCTCTTACACCCCAGATTGGGATACTGAGACATCCAGCCTTGTGGACTGAGCAGTTCCCTGGATTTCTCAGCCTCTCCCAGTGCAGGTGCTACTGTTGGACTCTTGAGTCTGTCATGAGAGCAAATCAAATAAATTGCATATAGACTATATCTCCGTCCTATTTCTGTTTCTTTAGAAACCCTGACTAAAAACAGCTGTTTAGCTCCAAATAACTGTCATTGTTCTGATCCTGGGGTGTGGGTGCAAAGGCACCAAGAGAATCCCCCAGAATCCATCACAGGGTGATACCTACAAGAGCTGGGAATGTCCTGTTGACTGGCCTCTTAGGAGCGGCCTGGATTGAGCTTAGCCTTCCACATCTGCAGTACAGAGTCCCGGCGGGTAGTGTAGGGTAGGTGTTGGATGCGGAACCAGTGCTTGGAGACAATGTTTCCACTTGAGGTATATAGCTTCTCTCCCTGCCTGCCCAAGAGACCTCGAAGGGCTAGGTTGCCTGATAGAATCTTCTCGTAGAATTCCACTCCTCCCAGGGCATAGGCTGCAGACATGGAGGCTATGCGTCGGTCCAGCCAGCCTTCCAGGGCAACAGTGAGGGAGTCCATGGAGAAGGCATAGGCCATGAAGCCTGCCATTAATGTAACCAAGTTGAAGACAACTCGCAAGCTCATGGGGCCTCCATAC
Organism: Rhizomys pruinosus; assembly: GCA_009823505.1. Classification (NCBI taxonomy): domain Eukaryota; kingdom Metazoa; phylum Chordata; class Mammalia; order Rodentia; family Spalacidae; genus Rhizomys; species Rhizomys pruinosus. Next base: position 114,959 of record VZQC01012446.1, on the reverse strand, counting down.
AGCCCTAGGGCATGTTTAACACTTACACTCAGTACCCAGGTTCCTGCCAGGCAAGCTGGGGCAGGCAAGGCCTGAAGAGCAGCCACACCGCTCTCCAGGTACACTACCTCCCTAGCCAAGGCAAATTTTTGGGCATCATGAGTCAGGGTCAGGGCGTCTCTCAGCCTGGTGCCTACTGGGCTCTGCCAATCCACTCTTTGCCCATGTATGATCACAGTATGGTTAGCATTGGTCACTGGGCCACCCAGGAAAATGGCAGGGATTCCTACCACAGCTCCAGTAGGCAATCTTGGGAAGCCAGCACTCACAGGCTGGAAGGTAAAGGTGGTAAAGGGCTTGTAGCAGTGAGCTGAGGGGACAGCCATGTCCTGTAGAACCTCTTGGAAGAGGCTCTGCAGCTGTGGGTTAAGGGGAGCCGGCAGGCCGTGAGGCCAGTATTGGTACAGCCATTGCACTATGGGATCTGCGAAGAGGTGAAATGAGATTTTAACTCCAAACAGACCTGCACAGGAACCCACCAGGAGTCCTGTCCTGTGTCTCTGTACAAAGGCTGCAGCTCTCCACAGAGGACCAGCCATGAGGACTGGCCCTGATGATAATGTGGCCAAGAAAAAGAGAAATCAGCCAGTGGTTCCCAGGTAGGCTTGCAGGCTGAACATCCTCCAGTTCCACACTCCTTAAATGAAGCAACGCCACATGGCAGATGAGAGCATGGGCTCCAGAGCCAGACCACCTGCATTCAAAGCATCAATTCTCCACCTGCCAAACAGGAAATGAAACAAGAGTCTCAGAATGGCTGTGAGGAAGAAGTAGACATACATAAAACTTTTCAGTGTCTCCCACGATGGCAGACATCATTCTGACAATGGCTATAATTAATATGGAGAGACTCCCATGTATAGACACAGCACTAAGTACTCAATGCTTTACTCCACCCATTATTCGTCCAATAGTGAATGTCTATGATCACTGATTTATGAATAAAGCATGTGTTTAATTACTGAGTACCTACTATACCTGGACACAGTCCTGAGAGCTTCACCTATTGAGAGCTCTCAGTACTTATCTGCAAGGGCTCCCTGCAGATTAATAAAATCTGAAGATGCTCAAGAGTTTATAAAGTACAGAATTTGTATATAAACTATGCACATTTCTCCTATACCTTAGTCTTTAGACTACTCATAATACCCAATACAATGTCAACTCCTATTAAAGATCTGTCATGTTAGATAATGACAAAAAAAAAAAAAATTCTTTTTTTATTATTTTTCCGTTTATGGTTGATTGAATGTGCATCCATGGATAAGGAAAGCTGATTGTGCTAGGAAAACACCTGTAATACTAATAAAACGTGGGGATATTTAACATATATGCATTATCCATTTATATCAACCAATGCACTGCACTATCTATCTATTATCATCTATCTATCTATTATCATATATCTATCTAATTCTATCATCTATGTGCATACTTAGGGGATTGGTTTCAGAGTCTCTACAAACACCAGGATCTTCAGACATTCTAGTCTGTTACATAAAATGGCTTACTATTTGTATAGTTCTCTGCAAATCTTTCCTGTTATATTTATTTTTCAATCAGGTGTACTTAGATGAAGCCGTCTGTATATTTAAAAGCATCACTCAGGCCGGGCATGGGGTGCGCACCGCCTTTTAATCCAGACTTGGAGGGCAGAGGCAGGAGGATCTTTGTAAGTTCAAGGCCAGCCTGGTCTACAGAGTGAGTTTCCAGGCAGCTGGGGCTATAGGGAGGCCTGTCTCGAAAAGACCAAAAAATAAAAAAATAAAAATAAAATAAAGCATCACTAGATTATTTACCTATACAATGCAAACACATGATATAATTGTCATATTGACTGCTTTAGAACAGTGACAAGAAAATTGTCTGCATATGTTCAGCACAGATGAAAAATTTTCCACCAAATACATCTGATTTGCCTTTGGCTGACTCAACAACTGTACAACCCAAGGCCCGATGACACAGAGACTTGCCTGGGTACAGTCTAACAAATGAATCTTCATAATGCTAAAACCAATATATGATTGTACCTTTTCTAAAGCTGTGAAAATTGGTGTAGGAGCAGGTTAACTGAACAAAACCCCAAGCTAGTAAAGCAGTGGTGTTATGGGCTTAATTGTATCCCCCCAAATTCCCACGTTGGAGCCCTAATTCTGAGTATCTCAGGATGTGGCTGTATTGGAGATGGGGTCTGTAAGAGGGATGGAATATGAAAGGATGTTAGGATAGTTCTAATGCAATCTGACTGGTATCTTTCAAGATTGGACACAAACGGACACCGAATGAGAAACGGGGAAAGAGAGCATTTGCTAGACAAGGGAGAAGGCCTGGGGGAGCCCAACCTGCCCACCTTCAGGTCCTGGTCCTCTAAGATCCTGAACTGAGAGAAAATAAACTTCTGCAGGGAGGCCAGCTGTGTGTGGTATGTTGTAGGGCATGTAGCCCCACTATATAATAACAGGGTCCGTATTTGATCACCAGCGGACATAGTCTACATAAATTTTCACTTAAAAAAACCTTGTTATGCTATCTTACAAACAGCCTATCGATTTAATTCATTACCCCAGCCAATGGTGGTCCACCCACATCCCTGTCTGCTTTACTTGTAAACATTCCAGACCAGGCATTTTATTTCGTCTGTGATTATTTTTGGATGAAACTAACTATATTCCTATCTGCAAGAAGCATCTGATTAGCAATGAACAGTGCAAACAGAACGCAGGTTTCTGTTTAGTCTACAAATAGTCAAATGATTTAAGGACACTGAGGCTAGGAAAGGTAGGGTCCTGAACAAAACGCCAAGGGCCCCAAAGGCTCCAACAGTGCCAAAGAATGAACTCGGGTCAGACTCCAAGGGAGTGGCCGGCAGCTAACCCAGGAGGGGCTGCAGAACACTGACTTCCAAGAAGAGTCCCCGCTATGCTTCCGCCCGAGGCCCCCAGAGCTACTTTCTTCAGCTGAATGGAACCTGATACTGGGGGGGGGGGGGTGCAGACTCCCAGACCCACGTGTACCCGCCATCGCTCACCTCGCCCGCAGCTCCCCTAGAGTGGGCCATACACGCACGGGGCGGGGCAGCCGCAAAGCACGCTGGTCTGGGTCCTGGGGCCAGCCCTCGGGGAGGGGCTTTCAGGACGGGCCCTCGGTGGGCGGGGCAGCGGCCTGCTGGTGGATCTCTGTGCACTTGGGCGGTTTGGGACGTTGTGTGGACCCGGAAAAGGAGTGGCTCTAGAGCTTAGTCATCTCTGTATTCAGGGCAGCCCGGCACGCTGCTCCTGTAGCGGCCTGTACAAAGCCCCATGGGGCCCATGCCTTTCTCACTGCCAGGCCCGAGCCTGTTACTCCTTTCTGGACAAGCTCACCGCGTCCTGTTCCCCGACCGCAGCTTCTCATGGTGCTCTTGGCTGCACAATCCACAAAGCAATTGCCTGTTACTTTTTCCCAGTGGCACCATGAAGTGGAATAGGGATTGCTTGTCCGTGAGCCAAATTGAGCCCTCCACTTTGTTATAGTTTTTTTGTTGTTTGATATTTTAAATTAATTACATGTATATATGTGCGGGCGAGGGGTGGGATGCATGCCACAGTGTGTGAGGAGTTCAGAAGACCACTTGCTGGAGTCAGTTCTTTCTTCCCCCACATGGTCCCGGGGTCAAACTCAGGTCCTCGAGCTTGGTGGCAAGCACCAAGTGGTAAACTGAACAATCTCCTGGTCCTGTTTTTTGTTTTGTTTTTTTAATTTTTAAAATTTATTTTTGTACTGTTGATAGTGTACTGTTGCATGTAGGTTTGTGCACCCGGCGTTGCGATGCAATGCTGCGGAGGTCAGAAGAGGGACTCAGATTCCCCTGGGACTGGAGTTCTCCTGGATTGGAGTTACAGATGGTTTTCGCTCGCCATGTGGGTGCTGGGGATCGAACCGGGTGTCCTCTGCAAGAAGCAGTCAGTGCTCTCTTAACTGCTAGCGTATCTCCTCCCCCTTAAAATGTTTTATTTTTACATTTATTATTACAAAATATTCTTATATTTCATGCATGTACATAAAACTATTTTAATCATATTCACGCACCTCCTTGTAACTCTCTGTCCCCTCCCATTGCTTATACCCTTCCTTTTCCCATTACCCCTCTTTCTAATTTCATGTCTTTTTTTCTTTTTTGTGACCTGAAGCATCTCATTAGAGTTGTTTACAGAAGCATGAACACATTAACCAGTGCTACATCAGTGTAGGAACTACTCTCCTTCCCCCATCGTGTCTTATAAATAAAGTTTATTAGAAGCAGCCACAAACCATCCCTTTACAAGAGGTGTGGACCAAGCAATTTTTTGTTAACATGGCCCAGACAAAAAGTTGGGACACCTTGAGTTATAGGCTTATCTGTGGCCGTTTTCCTGCTAGAAGTGGCTAAGCCAGATATGGACTGGTCATCTGGTCCTGACTTCTCTGTCAGAACAGTTATCTTTAATGTTCTCAGGGGAGAGAGCCAAGCCTAGTGAGAGCAGAGAAGGGAAGGGTTGTAAATTTGCTGCTAATGACCTAGGCAAGGTCAAGTGCAGTGGCCTTGTGAGGTCTCCAAGAGATGAGGTACTGAGATTAGTTTAAGGGATAAGCAAGAAATGCATATAAGAAGGAGCACCCAGCACCAAGAAATACACAGATACAGGAAGGTGGGTGGCAGGCATCTGGTGATTTGTATTAATTTTCTGTTGTCTGTGATAAAAACACCCATTGACCACAAGAAGAGTTTTCTGGCTTACAATTTAGAAAGAAGAGTCCATAATGGAGGGCAGGATTGCAGGAGGCAGAGCAGAAGCTGAGTGCTCATGTTTTCGAGCATGCACACTGCCTACGAGGCAGAGAGAAAGTGCCAGAGAGGGGCAGGCTTTGAACTCTTAGAGCTCTCCCTGGTGGTGTGCTTCTTCCAGCAACGTCATTCATCTAACCTTGCTTAGGCTGGGAGATGGCCTAGCCAACAGAGCATGACTGCTCTGCAGAGGACCCGTTCGATCCCCAGCACCCACATGGTGGTTGAGAACTGTCCGTAACTTCAATTCCAGGAGAACTCCAGTTCCAGGGGAATCCAACACCTTCTTCTGACCTCTGCAGCATTGCACGACATGGGTGCACAAACCACTGCCAACGTATATCATACATATAAATAAATAAATAAAAAATAAAATAAATAAATAAATAAAATCAAAAAAAAAATAAACCTTTGCAAGAAGAAAAACACCACCACTGAAGCAGAGTGTTTCGAATGTATGAGCTTATAGGGGACATTTCTCATGCAAAACCACACAGATGAGTTTTCTTTTTTGTATACTATATGTGTGCATGTGAATATGTGTGTGAGTGCACATGCACATGGAGAGGCCAGAGGTCAACCTCCAGTGTATTTCCTTAGGAGTCATCCACCTTGCTTTTTGAGACAGGGCTCTCGCTAGGACCTGCGCATTGGCCAATTTTAATCTGTTGTAGGCTGGTCAATGAGCCCAAGGATTTGCCTGTTTTTTTCCCCCGATTGGGATTACAAGCACATGCCACCACACCTGGCTTTTTTTGTAGTTTTTAGGGACTGAATTTAGGTTTCTCATGCTTTTCTGGCAAGCATTTTAGCAATTGACCCATCCTCTTAGTCCTCTGATGAGTTTTCTAAGAAAATCAAATAATCCTGAGGGTACTTTGGGGCATGAAAATAATACTTCAGTATTACTAATGTTTTAATTACTATTCAGTCTGTTAGAGGCTTAAAATATCCCATATCTCTTAAACCTAAAAATCTCAATTTACAAATATTCTCCTTAACACATCCAGAAATCTTTGTATAGTGATATTTTCTACTATGATTAACTTTCAGTTAACCCATAAGCCTTACATACTAAATCTTTATATCTCACAATTTCCATCTTTAGTTGATCAAATTTCTTCAGACATTCCAAACCACACTTTGAAATTGAATTGAGTTCTCTCTTTTTTTTTTTTTTTTTTTTTTTTTTCTTTTTTTTTTTTTGGTCTTTTTGAGACAGAGTCTCCCTGTAGCCCCAGCTGTCCTGGAACTCACTCTGTAGACCAGGCTGGCCTTGAACTCACAAAGATCCACCTGCCTTTGCCTCCCAAGCACTAGGACCAAAGGTGTGCACCACCATGCCCGGTGAGTTGATTCTTTTAAATACACTAACCTCCTGGATTAATTGGAACTCTCTGGAGAAACAGAACCTAGAATGGGTGTGTATTATTAAAAACCATTGGCTCATGCAGTGAAGCAAGCTGAAAAGAACCAAGGTCTTCTGTAGCTAGGTGGGGAACCAAGGCAGCTCTCATGGTCTAGCTCTAGTCTAAATCAGAAGCCCTGAGAGCAAGAGGCCAATGGAATAGGATCCCATAGGTGTCTCATTCCAAAGCTGGGAAACACTGAAGTCCCAGGGTTGTAGGTTTGCTAGTTTTTCAATGTTAGGAATTAAAAAGGACCTTGGGACCCAGACAAGCTCTCTTAACACCTCTAGCCATGTCCCAATTTTTTTTAATTTTATTTATTTTTTTATGTGTATGAATGTACTGTCTGCATGTAGGTTTGTGCACCCGTGTCATACAATGCCACAGAGGTCAGAAAGAGGGCATCAGATTCTCCTGGAGCTGGAGTTAAAGACGGTTCTCAGCCACCATGTGGGTGCTGGGGATTGAACCTGGGTCCTCTGCAAAAGCAGTCAGCTCCCTCAACCACTAGGTCATCTCTCCAGCCCTGCCAAGTCCCAATTTTAAGACAACTTAGAGAAACAGAGGAGGGAAAGGGGAGAGGGAGGGAGAGAAGGGGAGGAAGAGAATATGAATTCCTTCTTTCTTGTTCTTGTTCTGGTCATGTTAGCAGGAGCTTAGCTCTGGGAGATACCACAGGTCGCCAAATACACAAGACGGTGCATGTGTCTACACAACGCTGTGAGCAGGATGTGAAGATAAAGGTGGTGATCTGCTGGTGGTCAAGGAATTAAGTTGTTTTCCATTGCATACTTCTAAACTGAGGGTAGAACTGGTGGCTCAACAGCAGCTGTGACTACATGCACAAGACTGGGTCCCTCACCCAACATTTCATCAATGGAAAGGGGAAGGAATCACAAGGCCTGACCCCTCCTTAAGAATCTATAGGCAGTTAGTGCCTGCTGAAGGAGGGGGAGACATTTTCTTTAGTGGGGTAACCCCTGATAAGTTGTCCATGCTCCTCCTGTAAATAATCCCTCACCCATGTTCCTGTAAGCAGCCCTCATTAAACTCTTTGGTTCACTGGGAGAAAGCAGACAGGAAAGTTGGAAGGGGAGTAATTGGGAATAAGGTGATCTTGGGAATAAGTAAGAGAGGGGCAAAAAGATAATGGAGGGTGAATATGATAAAAGTACATTACAGGAGCTAAAGAGATGGCCTAGCAGTTAAGAGCACTGGCTGCTCTTGCAGAGGACCCGGGTTCGATCCCCAGCACCCACATGGCAGCTGAGAACCGTCTGTAACTCCAATTCCAGGAGAACTCCAGTTCCAGAGGAATCTGACACCCTCTTCTGACCTCCGCGGCATTGCACCACACGGGTGCACAAACCTACATGCAGACAGTACATTCATACACATACAAAGTAAATACATAAATAAAATTTTAAAAAAGGGACATTACATAGGCCAGGTGTGGTGGCGGACACCTTTGATCCTAGCACTTGGGAGGCAAAGGCAGGTGGATCTTTGTGAGTTCAAGGCCAGCCTGGTCTACAGAGTGAGTTCCAGGTCAGCTGGGGCTACAGGGAGACCCTGTCTCGAAAAGACCAAAAAAAAAAAGAATACATTACATACATGATGAAAATATCATTAAAGAAACTCATCATTATTATAACTACTATATGCTAATAAAATTTAACAAAAAAGGTCCCATTTGGGGGGGCTCTAGATGTCAATATGTCAGCAGCTGGCATGGGATGGGGTGTGTGTTTGGATGTCCGTATAAGCCATACGCTGTTGATTACTGGAGGTAGGATCTTCTGACTACTTTCTTTTTTTTTTGGTCTTTTCGAGACAGGGTCTCTCTTTAGTCCCAGCTGTCCTGGAACTCGCTCTGTAGACCAGGCTGGCCTTGAACTCACAAAGATCCACTTGCCTCTGCCTCCTGAGATCTAGGATTAAAGGCGTGCGCCACCACGCTCGGCTCTGACTACTTTCTATATGCATCTAAAGATTTTGCTTTTTTGAATTTTTGCATATGAGTGTGGTGTGCATGCACATGTGTATTTGTGTTTAAATGTGTGTGGGTACACATATGTGTATATGTGCATGTGTGTGCATGCACCTGGAGGCTGGAGGTTAATGTGAGGTCCTTGCTCACTGTCTACATTATTTACTGAGGCAGTGTCTCTTGGTGAACCCAGAGTTTGCCAGTTCTACTAGTCTAGCTAGCCAGCTCACTCTGGGGATCCCTGTCTATATATCTCCTGTGTGATGTGATTACAGGCAGGTTGCCACATCCACCAGGCCTTTACATGGGCTCTGGGAATCCCAACTCTGGTTCTCACACTTGCTGGGAAGTTCTTTACCTGGAGAGCCAGCCGTCTCCCCAACTTCGAAGTCTTGCTTTTGCATTGTTACCTCAAGTCTTTTCACAAACTGCCTGCAGAGGATTTAAAAGAACAAGGGACTTTTTGGACAATGTCATCAGACTTCTGGGTCCCCACCTTGGCTGAAGCCCAAGATCTGATGAGACTCTTTAAGTTAAGCTCCTTTAAGCTCTGCCTAGAGAAGAGGGGGTGTTTGTAAGGCAGGACCATGCTACTGGCCCGGCTGGCCAGGGACAGCTCATGGATGAGAACACTCCAGTTCCGTCCTGGCTTGCCTCTTGTTCTCTGTGTGAGCACAAGTATACATGTGCCTAGAAGCCAGAGAACAGCCTCACATGTTCCTCTGGTGCTGTCGACCTTATTTTGAGTCAGGATCTGTCACTGGTCACCTGTCACCCTACTGCTGGGATTATAATCATGTCTGACTTTTAAAATGTGGGTTCTGGGTATTGAACACAGGTCCTTATGCTTGGGTGGCAAGCCCTTTACCAACTGGGCTACTCTCCAGTGCTAGACACATCACCTTTGTATATTCTTTCATTCAGTGAACACCTGCTCTCAAGTGATGACTCTACTTCAAATCACAAGTGCAATAAAAATATTGTATCATATTCAGACTGCATGTGTATGAAAGAACAAATTTTATGTCTACTTGTGGATCCTATCCTTAAGATATCTCATTAAATATGTGCAAATATTTTTAAAATTCTGCAAATATTTAAAAAATATGCAACATTTCCAGTGTAAAGCATTTAGGGTAAAGGATCCTTAATTTCTAGTAACTCTGTGTCTCAGTGTTGTAGGGATCATGGAGAAAATACCTCACAAACTGAAAGTCCTTGAAAAAGAGGCAGTTATAACCTCTTCCAAAGGGAAAGAACTGCAGTGGCTTAACCTGAAGATCTTCAATTGTAGACCTCTTGGGTCTTAGAGAAGGAACTATAAGGTCTTGAATTTGATAGAGGACACTGAGGCTGATTGTTCTTTGAGGCCACAAGATAATTTAACGCTAAAGAGACAGTGTGCCGGGGATGTGTGTGTGTGTGTGTGTGTGTGTGTGTGTGTGTGTGTGTGTGTGTATGTGTGTGTGTGGAGAGAGAGAGAGAGAGAAACAGCGAGAGATCAGACAGTAGTCCAGAAGTGCAAAGAAGTCCATTTTAAGGGTTTTGGGGAAAGGGAGGGGTGTCTTGCACTGGGAAGGGAAGAAGGACTTTTGTTAATATGTGACTTAAGAGGATGTGGAGAAGGTACACAGAGGATGTGGAGGAGGTACCCAGCCACAGAGTATGGCAACCTGAGGTCCTTAGGCTTTGGTGCCTGTCATTCTCCTGGAATCTGGACACCTGGGGAGTCTGTTGACAGACTCACAGACAGGCTATGGATAAGGTGTTTGTCTTTCCCCATAGTAGCAGGGATCCCAGAATCCACTATGAGGAGAGTTAAGAGGGCAGGGGTGGGGGGCAGAACCAGAGTAGTGGCTAGTCTGGGTGTTTTTTTTTCCCTGTAGCCTGGGTTACTGGGGAGCTTATTACAGATTCACAGACAGATTCTCCATAGAGTGCTTGCCAGTAGCCAACTGGCCTGATTAGCCTGAAGCTTAAGTCTTAACTGGAATGATGTGATAATTTGGATGAGTGTGGGAAAAACAGAGAATCCAGGGCTTCAGAGAGAAATGTTTCAGTAACTCAGCTAGTCCTTGGTTTTACCCATAATCCCCAAGGAACCTGAATAACTGATTCCAGAGAGCCTCTGAATATCACATGCTGGTGGTTGCACCGAGGAACTTTCTCCATTTGACTACAGCATAAAATACAGGTGACTCTTTCCTTCCACTTTCCATCTACACACAGAGGGACTGAAATGGGGAAGAAAGGCTCTGGGGGTGACTTGGAAGCTGAGTTCATGTCCCAACTGAGGTTACAGTTTAGGAGTCAAGAGATGCACTTCTTACAATATCCACTAGATTCCCAACATAGTCAATATAATCACCCTAAGAGGCCACACAATCTCAGGATGGTCTTTGGAAAAGCTGGAAGAGAAATTAAATTTTTTTTTTTTTTTTTTTTTTTTTTAATTTATTTTTATTTATTTATTTACACACACACACACACACACACACACACACATACACACACACAGACACATACACATACTAACATGATAACAGGTTCAAAGTCATGTAACAAGGCTTGAGCCAGAAAGTCCTTGTGGTTGTTAATCTTGATCAACTTCATAGGATCAAATTCAGAATCACCATGGAAACAGACCTTTGTGCATATTTGTGAGTACTGGATTAACTGAGCTGAGAAGACACACCTTATGTGTGTGTCACCACTCCATGCATCGGGGTCCCAGGCTAAATAAAAGGAGAAAGTGAGCTGAGCCCCCCTGTTCATCTCTTCCTGACTGAGGATGCAGTGTGACCAACTGCCCCCTGGTCCTGTGGCCACGGTGGGCTACACTCTGAAAATGCAAATCAAAATAAAAACCCTTCCTCCCTTAAATTGATTTTGTCAGGTATTTTGTCACAGCGATGAGAAAAAACAAAAACAAACAAGCAAAAACCCCCACTATAGTCTTGAATGCAATGCTGGGCACCCAGGATTAGGAATGGGGTATTTAAACCAGCAGGGGCTCAGGAACTGTTGGCTGGGAACTGTCGAATGAAGCAGACAGGGTGCATTAAATCTGCATTTGAGGGAAGCCAGACCCTGGACAATCTTAGTCTGGACCTGTCTTCTGTCATGACAGGGACTAGGTAGACATAATGCAGAGCCCAGTTTATGCTGTGCTGGGGGTGGAACCCAGGGCTTTGTGGATGCTGGTCAAGCACTCTACCAACCCAGCCCCAGCACTAGCCCAGAAGAAGCCGGTTTTCACTGCTAATGAGATTCAGCTGAATAGGCCACCCACTCCCACAGAAGGAAAAATGAGGGGTTGCCCCGAAGGTGGCTGTCAGCATAAAAACAAATCTCTGGGCCTGTCTGTGAGGGATTCTCTAGATTAAGTTCATTGAGGTAGGAGGACCAATCCTAAACGTGGATGGCACTAGTCCATGGCTGGGGTGCTAGACTTAGTAAAAAGGAGAAGGGGGCTGAGCACTGCCATTCTTCCCTCTCTGCTTCCTAACCAAAGGTTCTGAGCAGAGGCAGGAAACAAGATCCCTATGAGGACCATCTGACCTCTGACCCCTGGGCCCTATACCACCAGAGACTCCTAGAAACAGCTATCAGTACTTGGCTGTTCGGCTTATCTAGTTCTCTCTCTCTCTCTCTCTCTCTCTCTCTCTCTCTCTCTCTCTCTCTCTCCATGCATTTGTGTGAGCATGCATGTATGTATACGTGTGTGTAGGCCAGGGATGTCTCGAATGTAGTTCCTCAGGATGTGGTTCACCTTACTTTTTGAGACAGGGTCTCTCACTGGCCTGGAATTTACCAAGGCTAGATGCACTGGCCAGAGAGTCCCAGGGATCTGGCTGTCTCCCCGCACTGGGATTGCAAGGGTATGCCACCAGGTCAGCTTTTTATACCAGCCTTTTACCAACTGAACCTTCTCTGCTGCTCCCGGCTCTCATCTCTTGTCACCTCTAGAAGCTCTTGCTTGCCCAGAATGGCTTTGCTCCAGCATGAAATCTTTCACTTAAGAAGCTCCCAACATGGCCGTCATAATAATGACGTGCTTACATTTTGAGAAATAAAAGCTATAATTGAAAAACAAGGCATCTACATTTCCATTTTTTGTCTCCAGAAAGTTTAATTCTAAAAATGGTTGGAATGTAAACAGAATCAGAGGGCTCCGGTGACCATGCAGAAGGCAACCGAGGGCGACTGACCCACTGTGCTCTTCACTCTAGAATCAAATACGTGTTGCGAGCCTTGTTCCGCAGACTCTTCATCTCCTCCAGCACCTTTTCTCCCATCTTCTCTGCTGGCAGGGTTGGGTCTTTGAAATCCCTGAATATTGAGAAAAACAATAAAACCCTTAATAAAACATGCAAGTGGGGCTGGCGAGAGGCTCAGCAGGTAAAGGCATTTGCTGTTAAGCCTGAATGTTACCCTCTGACCTCCACACACACACAGTGTGGTATGAGTATTCACACCCACAAACACACCAAATAAAAAATTTAAGACATACAAATCACTCACTGATGTTCTGTACTGCCAGTGAATATCTCATTTTAACTCGGAAATAAGGTTTTAATTCTATTTACTGGTAACTTACTAGCCAGTCAGAACCTTCAGCCTGTGGGTGACTCAAACCTGCCCTTGGTCTCAGCTACAGTAAGTATAGTTTTCTATAAGGGTGAATAACTTGAAGGTCAGTTTCTACCTCTTGTGTCAATTCTGTCAGCCCATACCATGATGAAGGTAAAATGAGAAAACAGTCAGGGACCCTTCCAAGTAGCTCTCCACCTTACTTTTTGAGTCAAGGTCTCCCACTGAACCTGGAGCTAGGCTGCCTGGCCTGTAAACTCCAGAGCTTCTCCTATCTCTGTCTCCCTAGAGGTGCTGGGATTACAGGATCGAACCATCAAGTCTGGCTTTAAAAAAAAAATGTGTTAGGGATCAAACTTAGGTTCTCATGTTTGCTCAGCAAGCACTTTACTGAATCCCCAGCCCTGGACTCAATTTTTAAATGTCTTCTTGCTAAAAAATTATTTTAAGGAGATAGTTATGCAAAAATTATGCTATATATTTAAATATTTGACGTGTTGGAAGTGTGTCTCTTTCAAGGCTTGACATACTTAGATTCAGAAATTGTGACAATTCTAGACTTTACTAAGGACATACCCGAGGCTGCCTCTTAGCAAGGCGTGAGAACACCCACTTACTTCTCCTTCTTGGCTTCCTTGATGTTCACCATGGGGAACTCTGCTTGGATCATTTCTGGAGTTAGCATGATTTCCACGTTGTGCTCGCAGAGCTCTCTGGAAGGGAATAAGAGGGTTAGTGGCAACAGACCTTCCTTAGCATAAAAATATACTGAGATATTGAAACCATTTCAAAGCCATTCATTCCTTGTGCCTTCCAATGTTTTTCCAGCTACTTTTGTCGAGTCTATGTGCAGAGAAAGCAGAGGCAGGACGAATGGCCTTCCACCAGCGAACAATGCTGGGAGCAGTTATTTATAACTGTGGAATAAAAAGCTGCTTTTGAAAACAGGGTCACGGATTTCATAGTCCTTTCAAGTGCACCTGGAACATTTATCAAAATGGACTGTGTCTCAGGCCACAAAGAAAGCCTAAATGATTTCAAAAGATTGGATTCATTCGGATTATGTTCTCTTGGGACACTGGGATTAGAATAGAAAGCAAAGAATAACCAGAAAGTCTACAGCTGCTCTAAAATCAAACAGTATATTTCTTTTAAAAAGAAATCTTTATCTTTAAAAATTAGCATATGATCTGTAAAGACCATGAAGACAGTTTTTTAAACACAATGTGTTTTGTGGCTCTCCCCCTACTCCCCTACCTTCCTGCCCCTCATTTGTCCCCTTGTAGGCTACCCCCACCATTATTTCCTTTTTCATGACTCATGTGTCCTTTAGCCCACCCCATCCTTCCTCATTTATTACTGCCCTCTCAGTCTCCTTTCAAGGTTTTTCCATTTCACCCACCCTTAGACCTCTTTACATATATTTGTATACTCATAGGCTAGAATCTGCATGAGGGAGAACATGGCAGTTTTTGTCTTCTTGAGTTTGAGTCACTTCACCTACAGTACATTTTTACATAGCCTTTAATGAAAGAAATTTAAGAGATCTAGTTTATTGATTCATGTTATCTTTATGTGTGTGCATTCGTGTTTATGTGCTAAGTGTGGGCATGTATGTTCCATGGTGAGCATGTGTATGTCAGAGGATGATCTCAGGTGTTGGTCCTCACCTTCCACCTTCTTTGAGGCAGGGTCTCTCATTGTTTTCCACTGTATTCTCTACTCTAGCTGGCCTGTGGGCTTCTGGGGATTCTTCCATCTAGGCCTCCCATCTTGCATTAGGAATACTAGGATTACAGACATGCTCTACTACATCCAGCTTTATTTATTTATTTATTTTTTAATATATATTTTGTACAAGATTATCAAATCTAGACCCGTGTTCCCCACCCTATGCCCCCATCCCACCAGAGCTCATGTATTCTGCCAAACATGATTTTCATCTCTTTCTCAGTCTTTCTCGATATTCTCCATGGGGAAGTTGACTGTATTGAACAGAAGTTCACTGTTTCAGTCAGTTCTTTGATGCAGTCTTTTCTGTTGTCGTTGTTGTTATTGTTGTTGTTGTTGCTCCAGTATGCATCACTCCCAACTGCTTGGACAAAAGCTCAAGGGGCCGTGCACAAGAAATACAACTAGGTAATTGGCACTAGCATCCACAGATGAGGGATACCATTCGTCGTTTATTTTTCTGGGACTGTGTTACTTCACTCAGCATGATGTCCTCTAGCTCCAGCCATTTTCCTGCAAAGCTCATGATGTCATCTTTCTTTACTGCTGCATAGAACTCCATTGTGTAGATGTACCACATTTTCTCTATCCACTCATCAGTTGAGGGGCATTTGGGTTGGTTCCAGCTCCTTGCTATTGTGAAGAGAGCTGAAATAAACATGGCCGTGCATGTATCTCTGTGGTGGGGTGAGTCTTGAAGGTACATGCCTAGGAGTGGTATGGCTGGGTCGGGTGGCAAGTTCATTCCAAGTCTTCCAAGGGTTCTCCACACTGCTTTCCACTGTGGCTGTACAAGTTTACATTCCCACCAGCAGTGGATGAGTGTTCTCCTTTCCCCACAACCTCTCCAGCACTTGGTATCATTTGTTTTCTTGATCCTAGCCAGTCTTATTGGAGTAAGATGATATCTTAAAGTGGTTTTGATTTGCATTTCCTTAATGATTAGTGATGTTGAACACTTCTTAAGGTGTTTCTCAGCCATCTCTAATTCCTTACTTGTGAAATTTCTGTTCATCTCTTTGCTCCATCTATTGAGTGGGTCATTTGTTTTCTTTTTTGTTTTTTGAGTAGTTTATATATTTTGGAAATCAATGCTTTGTCAGATGTTTCTGCAGTGAAGGTTTCCTCCCACTCTGTGGGATTTCTCTTCACTTCCTTGATTGTTTCTTTTGATGTACAGAAGCTTTTGTGTTTAATGAGGTCCCATTTGTCAATTGTCAACCTTAATTCTTGCACAGCTGCTGTCTGATTTAGGAAGTCTTTTCCTACGCCTATGTCTTGTAGTCTGCTGCCAACTTTTTCTTCTATCGCCTTCAGAGTTTGGGGTTTCACATTGAGGTCTTTAATCCATCTGGAGTTGACTTTTGTACAGGGTGAGAGGTAGGGGTTTAATTTCATTCTTCTACAAGTGGTGATCTAGTTTTGCCAACACCACTTGCTGAAGATGCTGTTTTTTCTCCATTGTGTCTTCTTGGCCCTCTTGTCAAATATGAGGTGGCTGAAATTGTATGTGCTCAAGTTTGGATCTTGGGTTTTGTTCCATTGGTCAACAGGTCTGTTTTTGTGCCAGTACCAGGCTGTTTTTTATGATTATAGGCCTGTAGTATACTTTGAAGTCTGGTATAGAGATCCCCCCGCCCCCATTGCTCTTTTCACTCAGGGTTGTTTTGGCTATTCAGGGTCTTTTGTTTTTCCAGATGAATTTAAGGACTTTTTTTTTTCCAAGCCTGTGAAGAAACTCTTGGGGATTTTAATTGGGATTGCATTAAATCTATACAAGAGTTTGGGTAGAATGGACATTTTTACAATGTTAATTTTCCCAATCCATGAGCATGGGAGGTTTACATCCAGCTTTTATGTGGGTTCTGGGGATCCAAACTCTGAATGCCACACCTGCCCAACAAGTGCTTTTATCCACTGAGCCATCTCACTAGCCTGATCTAGTTATTTTTATCATTTAGTTATTTTCCTTAGACTATGAGTGTTATAGTTTAAAATGAAATGTGTCCCCTAAAGGCTCCATGTTGAGGGCTTAGTTCTCAATGCAGCAGTGCTCAGACATGGGGCTTTTTGAAGTAATTGTTTCATGAGGGCTCTGACTTTATTGATGTAGTAATCCACTGATGAGCCATAATTTGATGGCATTGATGGGAGAGGGTAGGAGATGGAATGGATGAGGCAGGTTGCTGTTGGCATGAATGAAGGAGGTATGATTTCTCAGCCACCTTCTGCTTCTCTTCTCTCTGCTTCCTGGCCTCCATGAAGTGAGCAGCGTTTGCCACATATTCCTGCTTCCATGCTATTTCTGTCTTGCCCCAGGAACAAAGGAATGAATCTAGCCAAACATGGATTCAAACTTCCAAATAAATCTTCTACCTTTTAAGTTGATCTTGTCAGGTATTTTGCCATAGTGATGAGAAAGTCTGAGTAACATAAGAGATCAGGGAATTTTTCTTATGAAGACTGTGGGTCATGGATCTCTGCAACTAACTTTGCTATATGGGGTCAAAGTATTTTCTTAGTAACTTTATGCACGGCTAGGATAAAAACATCTGACAAAAGTGTCCTAAGGAAGAAAGAGTTTATTGTGGCTCACAGTCTGAAGGTACAGCCCACCATGGTGGGAAGGCATGGCAGTGGGGGCATGAAGCAGCTGGTCACTTTGTATCCAGAGCTGGGCAGCAGAGATGAATGCCAGTGCTCAGCTCGCGTGCTCCCTCTATTCAGTCCAGGACCCCAGCACACGGAATGATGCTGCCCATGTTTAGGATGGGTCTTCTCACCTCAGTCAACACAATCTGGAAACTCCCTCATATATACGTATGCCCAGAGGTTTGTCCTTTTTATAACTCTAGATGTTGTTAAGTTTACAACCAAGGTTAACCATCACAGGAATCACAAAATACATAAATGAAGAGATGTGGCTACTTTTTACAAGCACAGGTGGTAGGTCGGATTTGCCTGTGGGTGGTTGTGGCTGACTGGTGACATGCTGTTTGCTGGTTAAGTTTGATCACTACCTGCTTGGGTTTCAGTGGCAGAAAGTATGGAGGAGACACACTTACTTCATTAAGTAGCTTTCTGAGTAGCTTATATCTTACCTGCTAATGTCCCATTGGCAAAGACAGAGTCAAACAGCATATGGCCACATGGGAGGCTGGGAAATCTAGCCTCTAGTTTCAAAACTTTATAACTTTAGAAGAAGTCAATGACATCTGGGGAAATAGCTATTTCTACCACATCAAAGTGAATTCTAGCAAGAGCAATAAAGGCAGCAATAGCTTCAAAGCTTGTAATTACATACAAATAAGAGCAATTTATCCAGCTGCTATGGGTAAACAGAGATGACCATGGCAGTTTCCTGTTAGGAAAAGTAGCCCTGAGGGCTAGGGTGGTGGCTGAATGGGGAAGTGCTTGGTGGGTGAGAATGAGGATCTGAATTTATCCTCAGCACTGATGTAAAAAGCCGGCCATCGTTGCATGTGCTTAGGAGGCAGACAGGTGGATCCTAAGGGCTTGCTGGACACCCAGCCTAGACTACTTGGCAAGTTCTAGGTTCAGTAAGAGACCCTGTCTAAAAAAAAATTAAAAGATGGACAATGACTGAGGATACCTCAGATTAACTTCTGGTCTCTACACACATGCACATACACCCCCACACACATATGCATCCCCCCCCCAACCAGAAGAAATACTCATTTATTCTGTAATTTATCTGTTTTTATTTTATATGTATGCAAGTTTTCCTGCATATATGTAAGTACACTGGTATGTTTAATGCCACATAGGGAGGAGGAAGGCATTGGATCCCCAGGAACTAGAGTTACAGATGGTTGTTAGGAGCCATGTGGGTGCTGGGAATGGAACCCAGGTCCTTTGCAAGAGCAGCCAGTGGTTCAGAGCACTGGTTCAGAGCCAGTGCTCTGAACCACTGAGCCATCTCTCCAGCCAAGAAATTATCATGAAAACTGCAAAAAGCTGATGCAGTCCCATACAGTTGAGAGTTAACATTTATCAACCAGCTGCAGATTGCAAGTTATTACATGGGTGATTCTGCAAATGTTATCCTTCCATTAGCAGCTTCCTCATCTCCAAGGGGCTCATAATAGTAAGACTTCACTGGAGACGGTGCATGAAACTGCTTGTCGGGCACTGTCTGGTGCACATTTCATGTTCTGTAAATGTTAGTTATCCCAATTACCATCTTCTTCCTCAACATTATATTGAATCATTTAATTCTGATATTCCTTGATGAGGTGGGTACCATTTCAAAGATAAGGAAACTGAGTCACAACAGTGTATTCACATCAGTGTTGAATGAAGGAGAGGTTGGTTCTGTTTGGGTATGCTGACTCCTCCAGTGGGTGGGGCCAGACAGGACTCATTCTCAATGAAAGTAGGGACCATCCTACCATGCCTGTAGCGCTCTTAAGAAAGTGTCCTTTGCATGGGCCACCAAGCCTGATGATGACACATGAGTTCAATCCCTGGGACCCCCATGGCAGAGAGAATTGATTCCTGCAAGTTGTCCTCTGGCCTCTATATGCACACCTAGGGCAAGCCTATGGACACACACACACACACACACACACACACACACACACGAGTGCACAGATACACAAGTATAATTTTAAAAGTTATTTAAAAATTAGCCGGGCGTGGTGGCGCACGCCTTTAATCCTAGCACTCGGGAGGCAGAGGCAGGTGGATCTTTGTGAGTTCAAGGCCAGTCTGGTCTACAAAGTGAGTTCCAGGTCAGCTGGGGCTACAGGGAGACCCTGTCTTGAAAAGACAACAAAAAAAAAGTTATTTAAAAATTAAAGGGTCTTGTGGAGTTCTTTGGGTAGAAGGCCCTTCAGCCTTTCTTTGCAGATCTGAACATGCTCAAGTACTGCCAACTCTCAGAGCATGTAGGCAGGTGTCAGAAGAACTAGATATGTGCCTTGAATATTTAAGCTTTCACTAATTGATTTTTTTTTGCATGGAAAGTGTGCTGAGATTACCTTTATAGTGTGTGTTGGTTGTAGTGTATGTTAATAAGGGAAAGAAATAGAAAAAGGTTGTCACAAGTGATTATTTAGGGGCATGTACTGGGTGAGATGTGTTGCACCTGGCAAGGGATAAGCCATTTCTGTGATCACACAGCAGGCTGGCATGGATCCTAATCTACCCATGGTACTCATGATTGGTCATCAGTGATGGAGTTATCAGGATTTCTTTGCTTCATCATTAACTTATGGTATAATTCAGGCCAGAAAAGTTTGGATTGATTAAGAATGAAAATGAAGGCTGGGGAGATGGCTCAGTTTACAAAGGGCTGGCTGTCTAAGCGTTAGTACATGAGTTCAGTCCCCAGAAACCAAGGCCTGGTATGCATACTTGTAATCCCAATGCTGAGGTAGCAGCCACTGTGGCCCAGTAGGTGAGCTGCAGACCAGTGAGACACCCTATCTCAAACAAAAAAAAAACAGAAAAAACAAGCAAGGTAGACAGTGACTGAACAGGACACTGGAAATAGACCTCTAGCCTCCATATGCATGTGTAAACACAGGCCACACATGTACACCAAGTACTTAGTATACTCATTAAGTAACTTGTGTCTGTTGTGGGCTCTCTAGCTAGATTTAAGGATATATTCCCACTAGCTGTTGTTTGATAATTAGTAAAATAAATGAGATGCAACATTTTGCTTCTAGCTCATATTTGTGTGTGTGTTTGTGTGTGTGTGTGTGTGTGTGTGTGTGTGTGTGTGTGTGTGTGATATGGACGTGTCCATGTGCATGTACACAGAGTCTGGAGGTCAATGTTGAACATCTCCCTCCATGGCTTGTCACCATCTTTTTTGTGACAGCATCTTTCACTGAACCTGGCGCTCCCTGATTCAGCTAGACTGGCTGGCCAGAGATCTCCAGGGATCTGCCTGTTTGTTTTCTCAGTGTTGGAGCTAGAGGTGTGTGCTGCCATCAGCAGCTCTTTATGTGCATATTGGGGGGCTCTGAATTCAGGTCCTCATGCTTGACAGCAAGCACGTTATGAACTGATCCATGTCCCCAACCCCTAAGCATACTTTAGATCTCAGATATGGTTTATTCTCCACTAGGAGCTGAGTGTCTCTTCTCAGTGCTTGCACAGTTGGGTGTCAATCAGTCTTATCTGAGACTTTGGGGTGGAAACTCAGGTGCTGTGGGCTCTTCCACAACCCCTCAGGGTACCTCCCATAATTTATTTTATTTTATTTTATTTTTTTTTTATTAATTTTATTTATTTTCTCTATGTGTATGAATGTACTGTCTGCATGCAAGTCTGTGCACCCGTGTCATGCAACGCCGCGGAGTTCAGAAGAGGGTCTCGGATTCCCCTGGAACTGGAGTTCTCCTGGAATTGGAGCTTCAGACGGTTCTCAGCCGCCATGTGGGTGCTGGGGATCGAACCCGGGTCCTCTGTAAGAGCGGTCAGCACTCTTAACCGCTAGGCCATCTCTCCAGCCCAATTTTTTTTTTTTTAAAAAAAACCCCATAAAGGGGGGCAGGGGAATAAAAAAAAAAAAAAAAGAAAATGGAAAAATACCGCTCAGCAGTTTCCAATCTGTCTTCCTCTGGTAAGCCGTTCAGAGGGGCAGGGACATCTACAGGCAGCAGAACTGAGTTGTAGCAATCACTTCTGTGGAAAAAATGACACACACAGTGAGGCATCAGCAGTCACATTAGTCTTTGTATGATTTGTTGTTTGTTTTTCTCAGGCAGGGTCACATGTATCTTAGATCAGCCTCAAACTCACTATGTAGCTGGGTACGACCGTGAACTCTGATCCTCCTGCTCTGTCTCCCAAGTGGTGGGATCATGATCATTTGCCACAACTCCTGGTTTATGCAGTGTTGCAGATGGAACCCCCTGCATGCTAGGCAAGCACTCTACCAACTGAGCTGTATCCTATTGTTAGAGTTCTAGCTTTTTTTGGCATATGTGTGTGGCATGTGTGTGTGTGTGTGTGTGTGTATGTGTGTAGAATGTCTAATCATGTTCACATGTGTGTGGGTGCATGTGTGTGTAGGTACACATGGAGTTTAGACGCTGATGTCAGGTGTTTTCCTCATTACTTTCTACCTTATATTTTGAGGCAGGGTCTCTCATTTGAATCTAGAGCTTGCATATTGAGCTAGACTAGACAGACTGCTCTGGGGGCTCTGTGTCTCTGCCTCCTGAGTGCTATGATTATAAGCATGCAGCATCATGGGATTTACATGGGTTCTAGGGATCTGCAACTCTATCCTGATGCTTTCAAGACAAGTGCTTTACCTACTGAGCCATCTACCAAGCTCCTAGAATTACAGTTTTTTTTAAGTTAGAAAGTTCTGTGTATTGAAGGCCCTAAAAGAATTGAGATAGGGAATGTCACGGATTGGGAGAGGAAAACTCAACTGGGGAATTTCTTCTATCAATCAGCCTGGCCTATGGGCATGTCTGTGAGGTAGTTTCTGGATTGTTAAAGGATATGGGACTTTTTGGCCCACTGTGGGTGCTATCACCCCTGGACAGGTGGTCCTGGGTTGTATAAGAAAGCAGGCTGAGGAGCACAGGCCAGAGGAGCAAGTCAGGAAATGGTTTACTCCATATATGAGCTTCGCTTCCTGTCTCTAGTTTCCTGCCTTGAGCTCCTGCCCTGGATGCCCTCAATGATGGACTGTGATATGGAAGAGTAAGATGCAGTAAACCCTTTCCTCCCAAGATGGTTTTGGTCAGAGTGTTTCATCATAGTAATAGAAAGTTAACTAGTTGGGAGGCAGAGGCAGGCAGATCTTTGTGAGTTCAAGGCCAGCCTGGTCTACAGAGTGAATTCCAGGACAGCTGGGGCTATAGGGAGACCCTGTCTTGAAAAGACCAAAAAAAAAAAAAAGAAAGTTAACTAGGACAGGGAGAATTTTTTTAAGAGGAAATATTATTTCAAAAGTTAGCAGCTGATTTCTGTTTCAAAAGGCTAGAATGAGCCCTTGGCTATTTTTGGTGTCAACTTCTTCCTTATGAACATACCTTTTAAGTGATAGTAAAGGAATAAAACTGTACATGTGACAGCAAGCCAAAAAGGAAAAAAACACTTGTGGATAAAAGCTTTCAACAATTTGTGATAGAAATTTCTAGAAGCTTGGACGAGTATTGGATCTTGAAGAAGACACATTGGAACACATGTGGAAGGAAAGCGACCTTCCCCCAGATGTGGGGACGGCGGCAGAGGCTGCAGGAAAAACTGGTGGAGGGACAAGAGACTGGGGGCGGGGACACGCAAAGCTCTGCTGGGTGTGACATGTCACTGAGACAAGAGTTTCGGGCAGTTTTGTCCTTATGTGGAAATGCATTTGCTTGCTAAGTGTGAAGGTGGCCCAAAAAACTATGGTGCCATGGTAAAAGAGAATGGGGAAGACCTCTGTGGTGATTAATTTTAACTGTCACCTTTACCACATTTAGATTGGAAACACACCTCTGAGCATCCATGAAGGGTTTCTAGAAAGGTTATCTGAGCAGGGAAGACCCATCCATGGCCTGGTGTCCTTGAATCAATGAAAAGGAGAAAGCAAGCTGAGCACCAGCATTCATCTCTCTCTGTTTCCTGCCTGTGCATTAATGTGAGCAGGTGCCTCAGGCTCCTGAAACCATACTCTCCCCAGGTAATGGAATGTATCCTCCAACTGTGAGCCACAATAAACCCTTCCTTCCTTCCTTAAGTTGCTTCATGTCAGGTATTTTGTGACAGTAACAAGAAAAGTAACAAATACAGTGGCTTTGATTCCCAGGAAACATTATTAAGTGAAAAAAGCAAATGAACAGGTAGGATGCCACTGTCTGTCTAAGAATGAAGAAAATAAGAAACACATACAATTCTGTCCAGTATTATGAAGAGGAACATAGGAAGGGCCACTTGTAAAACAAAGCAGGCTTCTTCTCCCAGTACGGGATCCCAGGACTGGATCAGTGGAAAGCAGGTGGCAGGGAGAGAGATTTCCCCAAGGACACCTTTTTGAATAGTTCTGAATTTGGAAAACATTGAGAAAATAAAATTAATTCAATAAGAGAGAAGAATTGAGAAATTGAAGGGATGGGCTGGAGAGATGGTTCAGTGGTTAAGAGCACTGGCCGCTGTTGCAGAGGACCCAGGTTCCACATGGAGGCTAACGAGCATCTGTACCTCTAGTTACAGGGGATTCCACACTCTCTTTTCACTTTTGCAGGTACTGCATGACAAGGGTGCACTTATAAACATGTAGGCAATACATTCATACATATAAAAAATAGAAATAAGAAACTGAAAGGAAATAGAAACAGATGATTCCATAATCACAATAGAGGGGAAGAAAGAAAAAGAAGGATTGGACAGATGGCTCGGGGATTAAGAGAGCTTGCTGCTCTTCCAGAAGACCTGAATCCAGTTCCCAACAGTTATATAGTGTGGCTTACAACCACATGTAACTCTAGCTTCAGGGGATCCAATGCTTTTTTCTGGCCTCTGTAGTCACCCACAGACATGTGTACATACATACATACATACAGACACACACACAGGCACATTAAAAAAATCTTTTAGAAAGGGCTGAGAGATGGCCCACTGCTCCTGCAGAAGACCTAAGTTCAGTTTCCTGCACTCAGGTTGGACAGCACGCAACTACCAGTAAGTCCTGCTCCAGGGGATCCAATGCCCTCTTCTGGCCCCCACAGGTGCCTGCACTCATGTGCACACACCCACACCCATACCCACCACATACACACGTAATTAAAACTCAAACAAAAATTTAAAAAGACAAAGAGTTGGGGAAGAGAGGGAGAGAAACAGGGAGAAAGGTGAGAACAAAAAAAGAGCAGATCCAAGTAATATAGATATGGGACTTGATACTACCCATAAAACCTGGGTGGGCTGAGTGGAATAACTCTGGGGTAATGTTCTTGCATGACACACAAGCTAGAAAAATAAAATTGATTTATGCAGTAAATAAAACAGACCCAGGAAATGCAAAGCATTGTTAAAAAAAAGTCATTGGCAAAATCTCCCAAGGCTGTTCTTTCAACAAGAAGTCAGAACTCAGTTGCCTTGGCCTTGAAAAACCATGTATTAAACCTGAAGACTGCATGAATGGCCACTCTTACACCATGAGTTATTCCCTTCAGCTTCCATGCCTGAATGCTGGAGTTTGGGGTGGGACGAGGGTAATGCAAGAATTGCAAATGAATCTGAACTTTATTATTATACTTGTTTATCAACATGTCTATGCATGAGACATTTCTGAGGTTATTTTAGATGTGCTATTAGACTGAGGGAGTAAGTAAATGTGTTAGGAGTCTGGGTTCTCACAGCAGAAGAAAAGGGATAACAATATGGAAGGCTAAAGAAATAGCTCAGGGCTGGAGAGATGGCCTAGCGGTTAAGAGCGCCGACCGCTCTTACAGAGGACCCGGGTTCGATCCCCAGCACCCACATGGCAGCTGAGAACCGTCTGTAACTCCAGTTTCAGGAGAACTCCAGTTCCAGGGGAATCCGATACCCTCTTCTGACCTCCGTGGCATTGCACGACACGGGTGCACAAACTTGCATGCAGACAGTACATTCATACACATACATAAATAAATAAAATTAATTAAAAAAAATTAAAAAAAAAGAAATAGCTCAGTGGTAGAGCACCTGCACAACATGCACATGGTCCTGGGTTCAATCCCAGTACCAAGTGAAAGAAGATACATTGCTAAAGGTTTCTTTGGGGTCTGAGGTGTTGGCTCAGTACAGTGTTTGTTATGCCAGCATGAAGACCTGGGTTGGATCCCCAGCACCCATGTAAAAATGCAACTCCATGATAATTAAAGCTAACCACCACACCTGTGAGGCAAGTGAGTCACATCCCCAGTCCTACTCTTGATTTTTAAGCTGTTATTCAAAGGAAGTTTATTCTGAAACAAACTGGCCCACCAGAGCATTCATGCATGGAAACTGAAAGGGATAACTCCTGGTGAAAGAGTGGTCATTCATGCAGTCTTCAGGTTTAATATATAGTTTTTCAAGGCCAAGGCAACTGAGTTCTGACTTCTTGTTGAAAGAACAGCCTTGGGATGGGAGGAAACCCTTACCACAGAAACATCTGACAAAGCATTGATTTCCAGAATATATAAACTACTCAAAAAACAAAGAAGAAAGAAAACAAATGACCCACTCAAAAGATGGAGCAAAGAGATGAACAGAGACTTCACAAGTGAGGAGTTAGAGATGGCTGAGAAACATCTTAAAAAGTGTTCAACATTGCTAATAAGTAAGGAAATGCAAATTAAAACCACTTTAAGATATCATCTTACTCCAATAAGACTGGCTAGGATCAAGAAAACAAATGATATCAAGTGCTGGAGAGGTTGTGGCGAAAGGGAAACACTCATCCACTTCTGGTGGGAGTGTAAACTCCTACAGCCACTATGGAAAGCAGTGTGGAGAACCCTTGGAAGACTTGGAATGAACTTGCCACCTGACCCAGGCATACCACTCCTGGGCATGTACCCATAAGACTCATCTTACTGCATAGATACATGCACAGCCATGTTTACTGCAGGTCTCTTCACAATAGCAAAGAGCTGGAACCAACCCAAATGCACCTGAAATGATGGGTAAATAGAGAAAATGTGGTACATCTATAAAATGGAGTTCTATGCAGTGGTAAAGAAAGATGACATCATGAATTTTGCAGGTAAATGGATGGAGCTAGAAGATTTCATGCTAAGTGAAGTAACACAGTCCCAGAAAAACAAAAGATGAATGGTATCCCTCATCTGTGGATGCTAGCACCAATTACCTAGTTATAAGGCAAACTGAGCAATGTTAATGTGATCTGAAAACAATTGTGCTTTTATATTGTGAATCCTTTAACAGGTTCAAACTAAGTTACCATTTATTTTCAGAGTTAGGAAGTTTTGGTATATGGATGAAGGATATGTATGTATATTTTAGAGTAATATAAGATCAAAGGAATGGGAAAAAAACTAGTTTGTCATGACATTATGCCTAACCACAGTATTTATTTTATGGGAGTGCTTCTTAGTATTTCTTATATAAGGCTTCTTGAGCTTTTGTCCAAGCATTTTCTAAAATATTAAGAAGTCAAAAGTATCAGGCTGGTGTAATTTAGCCTTTCTGGGTG
Organism: Rhizomys pruinosus; assembly: GCA_009823505.1. NCBI lineage: Eukaryota > Metazoa > Chordata > Mammalia > Rodentia > Spalacidae > Rhizomys > Rhizomys pruinosus. The sequence continues at coordinate 88,236 of VZQC01012446.1, read as the reverse complement.
CTTAATGACCATACTTAATGCCCATACCAATTTGGCCAAGGATTACTTAAGGGATAACTTTGTTCCTTGCCCTCAGAGGTCAACTAAGTCCCAGGGGGCTATGCATGGGGGCGTCTCTTGAAATGTCCTGCAAATGTGAGTCACCAGTCTTCCTGTACAGGGAGGTCTTGGAGATCCACTAATGGGACTTCGGCCAGTGTCCAGTCTATAAAGAGGAAAGTCTGCTCATGCTTCAAAAAGGGAAGCCTGGTCTAGCAAGACCTGACTTTGTCCTCAAGTGGATGGAACTAGTGATTGAAAAGCCAAAATGAGCCAGGGCCCCCTCCACCCCCCCAAAAAACCCCTGAGTGACCCTTGATGACCAGATCCTCAACTGACCTTGAGAAAACAAAAACCTTGGTTAATCTGGGCTAACTGTGTGGCCTTAAACATAAAAAAGGAAAGTATAACTGGAAATAAATAGTAAGTCCTGAGAAATTGTACTTCAGGTATAAAACTTGAGATCTTAGTAAAAAGACAAAAGAGCACAGTTGTTTTGCCTGTCTTACTGGCAAGTGCAACTACCCTGTGGCTGCCACTGCTTTTGCCATCCTTCAAAGACGTGAGAAGACACAGCTTTTCAACCTTCCAATATGGACTAAAGACTCATATCTCTCCAAGAATCCTCCAAACCTTCAGTGCCAGATGGGGACTGCTGAGACATCCAACTTGTGGACTGAGCTACTACTGGGGTTTCCGCTTCTTCAGAGTATAGACTGCCATTGTTGGACTACCCAGGCTGTATCATGGAGACAAGTACAGGAGGATCAAGACAGGACGTGGTACTTACTGGACCTCATTTGGGTGACCATGGGAAGGAAAGACCCTAGTGTGGAGCACAAGGGCAGAACTGATGGTGGTTTGGGCTTGCCAAGGAGGAGACTTCAAACATGACATCTTTCAACCTAATAAAGAAAATCATAAGCTGAAGATGGTAAGAAAGAAAGAAAGAAAGAAAGAAAGAAAGAAAGAAAGAAAGAAAGAAAGAAAGAAAGAAAGAAAGAAAAGAAAGAAAGAAAGAAAGGCTTTGGGAGACTGCCAATGACTTTTTTTTTTTTTACAATGTTTTGCATTTCCTGGGTCTGTTTTATTTACTACATAAATCAATTTTATTTTTCTAGAGTGTTTGCCAGGTAAGAACATGACCCCAGAGTTATTTCCCTCAGCCCCCCAGCCACTGCATGGGTGTGATGATTAGCTGTAATTGCCAGTTTGATGCAACCTAGAGTTGCTTGGGAAGGCAGTCCTTAGGAGGGATTGTCCACATCCAGTTGGCCTCTAGGTGTGTCTGAGGGGCATTGTCTTGATTATTAATTGAAGCAGGAAGGGCCACTATGGGTGATACAATTCCCTGGGCAGAGAATCCTGAACAGTATACAAGAGAACAAGCTATGGAGTAGCTCTCAAACAATCAAGGATCCATGTGCCTGTTCTCTCTGGTCTTCGCTGTGATGTGATGCTTCAAGCTCCTGCCTTGGCTTTTCTGCAGTAATGGACTGTAACCTAGAATTGTGAACCAAATAAACTTACCTTCCCCAGGTTGCTTTTCATCAGGACATTTTAATCAGAACAACAAAAATGAAACTAGGACAATGGGTCAATTCAAAAGTGGTGTGGAGAATGAGTGTCTAGGGGGCGATGGTGCCATCTAGTGGTATGAGAGTCACTGCAAAATTTGGTGAGCTTAGTGGAAGGTTAGAAGAGCTACCAAAGCGACGTCAGACAGGATCACCATATTGCCATTTTATTTTAAAACTCTCAACAGCTCAGTGATGACGTGTTATCACCCCTGTTTCATGAGGAAGATACTGTCTAGATATAGCTCGGTAAAGTGCGTGCTTTGCAAACATGAGGATCTGAGATCTAGCTAGAGAACTCATTAAAATGCTGGGTGTGGCAGTGTGCATTTGCAAACCAATGCTGAGGAGGCCATAGGATACCTGGGGCTGAATCAGCTAGCCCCAGTGTCAGTGAAAGACCCCATCTCAAACAAAACAAAATGAAAGGGGGACAGGTCCTGAAGAATGACACGAGATTGTCCTCTCACCTCCACAAGCAAGCACACACATGCGTACATACACAGACATGGATACACGCAAACAACCCCCACTCCCATACATATACATGCACATGCACAAAAAGATGAAAAACAGACCATGAATATTTCAGCAGAATTATATGACCAATTCTCGTGCTGAAGCATGACAATTAGCTGCCATGGCATTAGTTTCTTGATTAAGATAAGTTCAAAATATGAAAATCAGCTCTACATCATCTCTCTGGCATGCAAGCCTCCCTTCACACTTTGAAAGTGTGATTTGTCCATGTTGGCTGTTAACTTCTGGGCTCTCAGACGGTACAAACATACCCATGGAGGGCCATCGGACACTGAGGCTTACCTCTGGGGAGTCTCCACCTTAGATGGGTCAGGCAAGGAAGAGAACACCAGGGAGTGGAACCTCTTCCAGTTCATGATTCCAGGAATTATGTCCTGGAATGAAAGTTGGTGCAGGGGCAGGACATGGAAAGAAAGTGTTAGGTGGGCAAGAGTTAACATGGACTGTCAATTTGACAGGATCTACAGTGGTGAAAGAGACAAACCTCTGGGCATGTCTGTGAGGGAGATTTTCTAGACTGGGCTAATTGAGGTAGGAAGATCCATCCTAAATGTGGGTAGCACCATTCCATGGGCTGGGGCCTTGGGCTTCATAAAGAGAAAATAGGCTGAGCACCAGCGCTCATCCCTCTCCACTTCCTGACAGTGCATGCAATGTGACTAGCAGCCTCACCCTCCTGCCACCAAGCTTTCCACGCCATCACATCAGACCGTAAGCCAAAATAAACCCTTCCTTCCTTAGGTTTCTTTTGCCAGGTGTTTTGTAACAGCAATGAGGGGGGTAAACCCTGGACGGGGACTTCATTTCATTTAGTTGAGTAATTTTTAAATTCCAAAAGGTTAAAATCAAAATGTATTATTTCATTAAGTTTGGCCGGCTTTTTCTAAAGCAAAAAGACAGTTGCTTCGGTATAGGGTGTTTGGTAGTGTAACAGCAGTGAGGGCAGGCGTGACCTTATGATCTCTTTGGGTGACTGTGGAAATGATGCTAGCACAACATTCAAAGAAGATGAACAGTTCATCAAATGGCACACAGGGTTGGCCATGTGACAGAGAGCTATTAGGTGACAATCAGCTCAGCAGAGTGCAGGGCACGTGATGGGGATGGGAGGGACCTGTGGCTAGGGAAGTGGACAAGTCATCAAGATCCCAAGGGCCAGACTAGAGGAGCCACTCTGCAGGCACTGGATACCTGTGAGGATGTGCGTGCGCGCGCGCGCGTGTGTGTGTGTGTGTGTGTTTGTGTGTATGTGGAAGCCAGAGGTCCTGTCTTCCTCAATTGTTTCACCTTATTTTTGGGGGTCTTCCACTCTACCTGGAGCTTGTTGATTAGGTTGGACTGGTTGGCCAATGACCTTCAGGAATTCACCTGTCTCTATCTCCACAGTATTGGTATTATAGGGCCATGCCACCATGCTTGGCTTTATGTGGGTGCTATTGACTAAGCCATTTCCCCAGCGTCCTGACCCATCAAACTTTTTCAAGCTACACAGGATTTGTATCAAAGGAAGTTTTCTATGGTGTCCCGCAGGTCATAGCAGTAGTGGGCCACAGAGGACAGAGGGGAGTTGTACTCATGTAAGAGGCAGGCTGATGGGATGTGGGGATGGGGATGGAGATCATGGATCACATGAGTTCTGTATACAGTGTTTGAGATAAAAAACACAAGTGGCCAATATTTCTATATTTGTTAGGGCCAAAGTTAAGAGGAAGTCAGAATGCAGGGATATGGTAACACATAGCTGTTTTCACATGGTTGAAATACAAATACGTAAACATTTTCCCTTTAGGGTGAAGTGAGTGAGGGCATTTGGTAAAAGAGTAGCAGGTGGCTGGAGAGGTGGGTAGACACAGGACCAGGGTGATACTGAGGGAGCCCTGCCCCCTTCCCAGCTGGGTATGCAAGGACTATGGTCATCATTCTTAGTCTATGTCTGTGACCACAAGTGTTCTTTATTTTTAAAATGTATTTACTGCGTGTGTGTGTGTGTGTGTGTGTGTACTCATCTACATGTGCCATAGTGTACACACGGAGGTCAGAGAACAATTGCTAGAGTCAGTTCTCTCCTACCATGTGGGTTCAGGGATTGAACTTGGGTCATCAGGCTTGGCAGCAAGCACCTTTAGCCACTGAGCCATCTCACCATCCCAGTCTTCTTTCACTCAATCCCAGCTGTCGCCCTTCTCCCTACCCCCTACTTTCCCCACTGCCCAAAGCCAGCTCTGCTATGGGAGCCTGGTGTTACATTACCGTATGATGGAGAAACTGCTTTTGGGTGAGGGGAATGCTGGATCCTAGGTGGGTCTCGTGAGAGAACTTGTACTTGGGGTGAGAGCACAGGTGGTAGTCTATCAGCGTTTCTGAATAAGTCAGAGGATGCTTCACGGCAAACAGTCCTGGGTTGGGATTCTGTGGGAGGAGACGATGAGAGATGGATGGTGTGAGTGATGGGGCACATTAAGTAAGCAAACAGGTTTCTGGTCTGCCTTAGTTTCTTTTTCTGTTGCAGTGATAAAGTACTCTGACAAAAAGCAACCTCAGGTCTGGCTTACTTCCGGGGAAGTGCATCATGGGGAGACTCCACGGAGGCAGGGGCTGGAGGCAGCTTGTTACATTGCATCCATAGTAAGAAAGCAAAGAGCAAAGAATGCTAGTGATCAATGTGCTTTATTAAAAAAAACTAGTTTCAATGTGTATGAGTGTATTGCCTGCATATATGTAAGTGTACCCGTGTTGTGCAATGCAGATGTCAGAAGAGGGCGTTGGATCCCCTGGAATTGAAATTATGGAAAGTTGTTATCCGCCATGTGGGTGCTGGGAATCAAACCTGGTCCTCTCCAAGAGCAGTCCGTGCTCTTAAGTACTATACCATCTTTCCAACCCTGTATTTGCTCTATTGTGTACAGTGCAGAATCCCCTGCCCATGGAATGGTCCCCCTCCCCCACCACCACAAGTACAGTGGGTCTTCCCACACAGCACCACAGGCATGTCCAGAGCCCTATCTCCCAGGCGACAATTAACATTAACTATCATAGGGTCTGAAACAAAAATAATCTCTCTTTCAAGAGAAGACAAAGAATGGTGGTTGCTTTGCCAGAAAAATGTCAACATTTAACACTGTTTGGGCAATGTTTTTAATTCAGGAAGGCTCCTCTGGCATGTAGAATCTGATGTTAAGGGGAATTTTATTTTCTTTTTAAGACTCATTTCCAGAGGATATTGATACATAACATGCTGCTGTTTTAGTTTGAATATGTATGCCTATATGTATGTACATATATATATATATATATATATATATATATATAATTTGAATTTTTGGAAACTTTAGATGTGCTGCTAACTTTGGGGGGGGGTAACTATTCCAGTTTACCATGTTGAGTTGGTACTGCTCAAAAAATTAACAGCTTTAGCTGAGCGCGGTCCCAGAACTTGAGAGGCAGAGGCAGGCAGATCACTGTGAATTCAAGGCCAGCCTGGTCCACAAAGTGAGTTCCAGGACAGCTAGGACTAGAGGGAGAACCTGTCTCAAAGAGACTAATTAATTAATTAACTAACAGCCTTCTTCATTTAGAAATGTTAGACTTATTTTTTCCATTTGTATAGGGGTAGGTAACATAGTACATTAAATATATAAGAGGTCTTGGGCTGGCAAGATGGCTCAGCGGTAAAGAAGGTTGGTGTGCAAGCCTGGTGACCTGAGTTGGATTCCTGGAACCCACTTAAGGTGAAAGAAGAGAACCAACTCTACAAAGTTGTCCTCTGACTTCCACACTTGTACTATGGTGCATGTGCAATAAATAATAGTAATAGTTTAATATGGGGAAGGCTGGAGTGTTGGCTCAATGGTTAATATCCCTGACTGCTCTTGCACAGGATCTGGGTTTGTTTCCCAGAACCCACATGGTGGCTGTCTCTAGTCCAATTTTAGGGGATCCAATGCCCTCCTCTGGACTCTGTGGGTATTGCATGCAATAGTACACTTACTATCAGAATAACAATAAATAAGTAATAGAAAGATAGTAGGTAGATAGATAGGTAGGTAGATAGATAGATAGATAGATAGATAGATAGATAGATAGACAGATAGATACACGAAACATTTAATGTGATGTTTTATCTATATGGGTTTGACTACAGAAATTATTGAAGCAGTCTATAAATAATGAAACAAGAAGAATTTCCCAACAGAACCAGCAGCCTCCATGAGGGCTTTAATTTTAAATTTCTCCCCCCTGCACTGCATATACCGGGCAGCAAGGGCCTGTGATGTGGGCCTGTGATGATGAGCTAGCTGCTTCTGTCACTTTTCCAGTCCTGAAGCTGTTTCTTCCTTTTATTTCTGGGTTTTGTATCTCAGATGGTCACAAACTTAACCCTGATGCTGGGGGTTGGTTCCCCCACCCCCATACTTAGCTTTCTGACAGAGAGTGGGCTCTAGCCCCAAGGGTAAATGAGCTGCAGAGAGATGTCCCCAATACCTCAACACCCCCACCCCAACATCCCAGCAGAACAAAACGCCCTGCTGAAAGAAGCAGGCGGAAGCAGCAAGCGGCCTGCAAAGGTTGCCGTAGCAACCAGGAACAAACTTTTTTGAGTTTCTGTGTGGCATTCACCTCCGCGTCTGCCACACCCACTCCAGTAACGCCTGTGTAAACAATATGAGAAATCATATTCAAGACAGGCGGGGGAGCAGTGTCCTAAGGGGCTACGACCCCCTGGAGGTCCCTGGCAGAACGCCTGGCTAAGATAACTCCCGAGATTGAGATGCTTTCCTAGGATCTTATGTTTTCTGGTGTTGGACTTAGCATAACACTGAGCACAAAAAGATCTTTTCTTAAAGCCAGTTTATAGATACAAAATAAACTTTTTGAATGTGTCAAGAACTGGCAATTAAAATGCCTCTCTTGGGCACAGGGCTTTTTCCTGGCAGCAAGAATTTTCTGCAGATCCAAAGTAAAAAAACAGACCTTTCTCCTTAACAAACAATATAATGCAAGCTGTTAATATGTATGGCAAGGTTAAAACTTGCTTCAGATCAAGAAAACAAAATAATTGCATTGACAGTAATGTTCTTGCCTTACATGAGTGTCCTTAAAGAAAACAGATTCCAGTGGTAAAAATGTATGATGAAAAGACATCTCTTCATTAAGGTTAAAACAAAAATTCCCCTTAAACCTAAAAATAAAAGAATTCCTTTTTCCTCTGGTCCTAGACAAAGAGGTAGATAAGACATTCTTCTTGTTAAAGCTTGGATTCTAACACTCCCAGTAAAGCAAGATAGAGACTAAGTCTCCTTACACCAGCCACTTATCTGACAAAAACAAAGCTGTTAGCTGGAGCAAACAGTGGGACAGCACTTAGTTCTCAGTAAAAATTTAAACCTTAGATTAGCAGTCAGAGTTAGAAAACTAATAGCTAACTTAGGACATTATAGGAATAAGGTTTTTACTTCAATAGAAACTTAAAAGAAACTATTAACTTTAGGATGTATTTACTCTAGCCTTAGAATGGAGACATAAGACCAATATCTGCTGCTAAAGAACTTTGTAGTTACTACTCTGTGAGCTATGACTTTTCAATTATGACTTGTAAACTATTGATGTTCCTTTTTCTTCTTAGATGTTATTTCCTCAGTAAAGGTTGTCTTAAGATTTCTACATTTTACTTCAAAGAAAGTTTATTTCCTAACCAAACTTTGTGATGTTTTAGTTTCCTGCTCTGAGTGCTCTGAGCTTTTCAGTTAATGTGTAAATCTTGACTTTTTTACTTACCTATGTAATTGTAAAGCGTTGCCAAATCCGTTGTTCTGCCCTCTCCCAAAAACCACTATATATTCACTGCCCATGTTCAATAAAGTTGCTGTATATCTGGAAAACTTCTCTTAGTTTTTCATTTCTACACGCCGTTCAAACTTCCCTGTGTTTTTTCCCCTGCCAAGAGGGACTCTGGCAGAATCCACGACCCCCCCCCCCCCCCCCCCCCCCCCACCCCCCCGAGAGAGCTAGCCGGTAGCAGGCAGCCGGGAACAGTAGGCAACATTTCTGTACTTCTGCAGAGGCAGGGACCAGTGGACTTCTGGCAACTTTTGGCTGCTCAGGATTCTTCCTCTCCCTCCGCCAGGTTTGGCAGATCTTCCTGGTTCTATTTTTCACCCCTGCCAGCTCTATAAAATCGGTGGTTCTGGGGCTGCAAAGCCAGAGCTGCTGCTAGAGCTCACGGAAGAATAGAAAGAAGACATCAGAGCCTGATGGGGGCTTGCTCTCAGAAGGTGAAGCCTGAAGATCTTAGAGCCAGGCTCCCAGCTGGCGTGCTCATCAGAGAGGAAACCCTTGCTAGAAGCTTCTGCCTTGGGCAGGTAGCTCACTCTAGCCAACCTTCAGAACTCCACCAGCAGCTGTGGGCAGAGGCTTGTTCCTACCTTAGTCTCCAAGATTCTTTGCACTTTTCTGAGCTGCAAAAAGGAATCCTTCCCCACAGATGCTTCCAGTTTCCAAGACCCACTGATTCTGAGACCAGTGGCTCCAGACGTCCAGATCCTCAGCTCCAGAGACCACGGTCGGTATCTGCTTTGAGAACTGTAACTCCAGCCTTTGAGACCTGCTGGAGACTAGAGGCTGCGCCTTCTGCCTTCTACTGCAGACCTCAGAACTGCTCTACAAGGGACAGCCCTTAGCTGGCATCTGAGAGTTTTTGAGCTGCGCTGCTTCTCAGAGCTATAACTGCTCTCAGCTAGCATTTCCTTGCTATTGAGAGTCAAAGCTGTTTCATTTAAATCCCATGTGGCAATCTTCTTCAAATTGTTTTATCCAGTTGAAAGTTTGTCACCTAGCCGGCGTGGTGGACATGCCTTTAATCCTAAGCACTTGGGAGGGCAGAGACAGGCGGAGCGTTGGAAGTGCAAGGCCAGCCGGGTCTACAGATTGAGTTCCAGGACAGATTGGGCTACAAGGAGAACCACGGTCTTGAAAAGACGGCGCCCCCCCAAAAAAAAAAACTTTTGTCAATTCTAATTGACAAATAAAATACTTCCTGTTTGTACTCTTTGTTGGCTCCCTCTGTTCTTGGAGGAGGGTGGGACATGAATCTGACGGGGACAAGAACCTTATTGGAGACAGAAGATAGTCTCCTCAGACATCCTCATTAGCGTGTGCACACCTGTCCATTGAAAGAGAAAGAGGAGAGAGAGAGAGAGAGAGAGGAGAGAGAGAGAGAGAGAGAGATACCATGACCATGGTAACATTTGAGGTCAGGATGTGTACAACTTTAGGAGGCTCATCCTCCAGCCATGTGGGTGCTGTAGATTGAACTGGGTGTAGACCAGCAGGACACTTTTTTACCACCGAACCATCTAGCTGGCCCCATATTTATTTAATTTTATTTTTAAGGAATTTCCACCCTGTTTTTCACGTGTGCTGCATCAACCTACATTCCTTATAAATGTAAGGTTGTGGGACTGGAGAGATGGCCTAGCGTTTAAGAGCGCCGACCGTTCTTAAAGAGGACCCGGGTTCGATCCCCGCACCCACATGGTCAGCCGAGAACCGTCGAAACTCCCAATTCCAGAGAACTCCAGTTCCAGGGAAGCCGAGACACTCTCTGACCTCCGCAGCATCGCAAGACAACGGGTGCGCAAATTTGCATGCAGACAGTAACATTCATCCTACAGAAATAAATAAAATTAATAAAAAAAAATTAAAAAAAAAATAAATGTAAGGTTGTAAGCCCACCTAAGTCAGGGACTTCAGGAGGCCAACTGAGGAAGAAGTTCCGAGAAAACAATTATCCTGGACTACATTCCTGCAACCCGAGAAATGTTGCTACAACATCCTGCAATCATGCCTCACCAGAGACCAGAACCAGGCCTCAGTCTCCCTCCAGATGCGCTAGGACCAGTCATAGGTCCCAGTTTCCCTCAAGATGCTTCTACTGATACCAGCCACAGACCACCTATGCTCATTCCCCAATCTCCTTGCCCCTACTTCCTTGAGAACTCACTTCCTTGTGTGCCTGGGTATAAAACTGCCACTTTGGGACATTCTGCTGCTTGTCATCCTAATCCCGACACAGGCAGGCCAGCCGCAATGCCTGAAATAAACCTGACTTCCTTCTTATCGGAGTCCTGACTCTTTCTCCCTCTGTGCCAAGTCTCCCCTCAAAATGAACCTAACAATAATATTGAAAGACCCCAGTTTCTTCACATCTTCTCGAATACTTGTTGTCTTTTGGAGTTTTGGTGATAGCCTTCCTAACAAGGTTGAAGTGATATTTCATCATATTTTTTATTTCTTATAAAGATTTGTTTATGCGTATCAATGTTTTGCCTGCATGTATTATGTGCATTGCATGTATGTCTGGTGCCTAAGGAAGCCAGAAGAGGGTGCTAGCTCCCTAGAACTGTAGTTCTGGGTGGTTGTGAGCCAATGTGTGGGTGCTGGGAACAGAACCAAGTTCCTCTGCAAGAGCACCAAGTGTTCTTAACCACTGAGCCATCTCTCCAGCCTTTGATTATTTCTTGATACTTAGTTACATTGGACATTTCTTCATGTATCTGTTGTCTATTCCTATCTTTAGCCCATTTTTTAAGTTGAGTTGCTAGTTTTTTAAACTACTTGTTCCTATTAAAATTTAAATTTTAAGCAGATTTGAGGACTGGTGGTTTATACCCCAACACCTGCCTCACCACCAGTAGCTTTTCCAGAACTTGGACTCTCATCATGGAGGTCCAGGATTCTTCTCAGTTCAAGCTAGGACCTCTACACCACTTTGACTTTTCTAACACAGACGTCATGGGAAAAGTAAGATGACCAGGGAGTTTTGTCTATGCCTTCCCCAATGCTTCTATCTATCTATCTATCTATCTATCTATCTATCTATCTATCTATCATCTATCTATCTCTATCTATTTATTCTATACAATCTATTATCCATATATTTACCTACCTATTATCTATATACCTATCATATCTATCTATATATCTATCTATCATCTATCTGTCATCTATTTATTATATACAATCTATTATCCATATATTTACCTACCTATTATCTATATACCTATCATCCACTATCTGTCTATCTATCTATCTATCTATCTATCTATCTATCTATCTATTCTCTATCAATCACAGTGTCACGTAGCCCAGGCTAGCTCAAACTCACTAAGTAGCTTCAAATGACCTTGCACTTCTAATCCTCCTGCCTCCACCCTCCTGGTGCTAGGATTATAGATGTATACCACTACTCCTGGTTTATGCAGAACATTAAGCTCTGGGTTCAGTCCCCAACACAACATAAAAAGGGTGTGGTGGCACAGTTGCAGGTGGTACCTGTACAGAAGCACACATACACAAACAATAAAAGAAAAGAAAATCTTAAAAAATTGAAAAAAAAACCCAAAAACCCACAAAAAAGAAAACCTATTCCTAATGAAAGCTTCTGTTCTCCTATAGGGTAATTGCTGAGATAAAGAGACATAGAAGGCAGACATGTGCCAGCCGGTACTTACAAAAACATACAGTGGATCATATTCTACAGACATGGCTAAGCCCTCTGGTGGCTTCATACTCAAGATGGAGGGCTTGGCAGAGAGTTGTGTCGCATCTTCTTTGGGTAGGGCTATGATGGTGGTGACTTCATCCTGTGTGAGGACCAAGAGTGACATGTTAGCCTTAAAGTTAGGACACAAGGGGGAGAGGTGACAGCAGTTCTTGAAAGGGACAATGTGCTACCTCAGCCCCTTGCTTCAGGGCTCGAGCAAGCTTCTGAGATCTGAAAGTTTTTGAAGACTGGTTGACAGATAATGATTTATATCCCTTGATTTTGTAGATCTGAGGAACCTGAAAATGAAAGAAGACAGCTGATTGGCTTGCCCTATTATTTATTTAAGTTTCCTTTTTCTTTGGATTTTTGAGACAGGGTCTCCCTATAGCCACAGCTAGCCTGGAACTAATTATATAGACCAGGCTAGCCTCAATCTTACAGAGATTTGCCTGCCTCTGCTTCCTAGGTGCTGGGATTAAAGGTGTACATCACCATGCCTGGCCTTGGTTATCCTTATAAACCCTTATAAAGCTATTTTTCTTCAAATTGGAACAGTCTCTCCTAGAGGGAAGCTCCTTAAGACCCAGCATGCCAATGAAACTTACAAGGCTCAGGCAATAAACTCACAAGTCTCAAGAATCTCCTGAAACTTACAAGATTCACAATGCTCTAGCCCCAAGGTGAACAACTACAGGGGAAAGGAGACTGTCTGCTAGGCTGAGCTGCCTGCAAATTGTTAGGACCAAGAGATTATGCAGCTTTAGTTATTTCACACCCACGATGACCTGGGGTTTTCAGTGAGTTACCCGTGCTCCTGTCAGTAACTCTGATAAAATTCTTTGGTTCACTAAGCTAGACTTGAGTGAAATAAAGTATTTGGTCTATCTTTGGTGCCCTATCTGGGGTGAATAGATTTTTATTAGAATCACCTAAAAAAGTCACCCAACAGCCCATCACTTTTTGGTGGGATGAATGTCTCAACCACAGCTCCCCAATGGGGCCAGTTCTGAGCCTTGTTTGGAGTCTTGGCACATTCCAGTATTTATAATTATTTTCTCATGACATATGGGCTCATTGGAGATATATACTGTAATATTTTAATTTTAATTTTTTTTTTTTTTGTCTTTTCAAGACAGGGTCTCCCTGTAGCCCCAGCTGTCCTGGAACTCACTCTGTAGACCAGGCCGGCCTTGAAATCACAAAGATCCACCTGCCTCTGCCTCCCAAGTATTTTCAAAAGCACAAGTGGTCCTGTTTTTTAAGAAGGCTGATTAACTTGTGTCTGGTGGGTTTTGTCCTGGAGTTTCTAATAGATATACAGCTTCTGTTTCCTGTATGTACACATAGCACACACAGGGAAGAGAAGAGAGCTTGGTTTCCAAATTTACATAAGGGAAAAAGAATTTGAGGTTGACAAAATATGTGAATAGCAAAAGAGCCATAAGCTTCATTAAGGAGGCCATAGAGTCGTAAATCCCTTGAAAGGCTAGCTGGCCCTGCATTGGCAGTCTGGCCTTGCTAAAGCCTTATCAATCATCACTCCCAGGACTGAGGCAGTCTGTTTATGGAACCACCTGTCTCGCAGCTTTGAGGTGCTGCCCTGCTCAGGCCAAGAAATCAGAAGAGGCTTTCAAATGATCCAAGGACAACAGGCCTTGGCATCTGACGCATTCCCACTGGTCTCAGGGAATAAAATCTCCCACCTGTATTCATTAGGAGGCAGACGATCCTTTCATGAGCACAATGGAGTATCTGCCCCACCCCAGTATATACTTATTCTGATAAACTATATATTCTTTCCTGGTCGAAGGTCTGGCTCTGGCTCTTATTTCTTAACTTTAAATCCCTTCCTTTTCCCTCTCCAAAAATCTAACAGAGATACCCCTAACATACCATCAAACAGAGAAAAACACACAGTGTGACACCAGGTAGAAGCCAGAACAGAGTGATACTCATAAAACAATGTAATTTAAATTCAAATTATTTTAGTCACTTCATAAGAAACTTGAGGGGTAGAAAGCTGGTTCAGTAGGTTAAGGTGCTTGCTGCCAAGCTTGGCGACCTGAGAACAATATGCAGCACATATGGTGGAAAAACTGACTTCCACAAATTGTCCTCTGACATACACATGTACTGTGGTATGCATACCTCCTCCTGATAGATAGATAGATAGATAGATAGATAGATAGATAGATAGATGATAGGTAGATATAAAGAACCTGAATAATTAATGTTATAAGACAGGTCTCACCTTCAAATTGAAGAAAGAATAACTGTTCCTGATTTGAATGTCTAAAGGTTTAACTGGGACCAATCCAAGGCCATCGGGAGCCTGTATGGGGAAATTAGGAGGAAACTGAGACAGCAGATAAGCGTCTGTAAGCACGAACAGTCATGAGTGTATTTTCACTACATTTCAAATCACTACCCGAGCAGTTCTACTTTCAGAACATCTCTTCCTGTGACCACGTTGCTACTTGATCTGAGGGATGCGAAGACAGCCCAATCCACCCTCTCTTTCTGTCTTTGTGTGGGTGAATGTTACTGTGAGTGATCACGGAGACCACCTGGAGCTCCCACAGATACCTAATCTTAGTTATCACTTGACCAAATCTGAAATCCACTAAGAGATAAAGTAGATAGCTAATCTTATTTTATCACTTGACCAAATCTGAAATCCACTAAGAGATAAAGTGCTGAGCACACACCTGAGGGATTTTCTTGACTGGGTTATTTGAAGTGGGAAGACCCACCTTAACGTGGGTGGCTCCTTCCTGAGGCAGCACAGATAAAAGGAAATCTGCATTAAAAGCTTTGTCTTTGCCCCATTGCCTTCTTGCTGGCAATTCCATCTACCCTGTTTATTTATTTATTTATTTATTTATTTATTTGTTTATTTATTTATTTTTGGTATTTTTTCGGTATTTTTGAGGCAGGGTCTCCCTTTAGTTCCACCTGGCCTGGAGCTCGCTCTGTAGAGCAGGCTGGCATTGAACTCACAGAGATCCACTTGCCTCTGCCTCCCGAGTGCTGAGATTAAAGGCATGTGCCCCCACGCCCGGCCCCATCTACCCTGTTATTGCCACCACTGCTGCAGCTGCTGAATTTCTTTGCTGATATCAGAACCCAATTTCTTTGGGTTTCCAATGTGGACCAAAGCCCAGTGGCTGTGCAGGAATCCTCCAGGCCTTCAGCACCAAGTCGGGACCGCTGAGGTACCGAGCAGCTCCTGGCTTCTTAGCCTCCCCAGTGTGAAGACTACCCAGACCCTACTATGTAATCCAATCTAATAAGCCCGTTTTCAATTCATATGTATTCTATGGGTTCTGTTCCTCTAGAGAACTCTGCCTAATATGCTCCCAGAGCCCCTTCAGGCTATGTCCATTAGCTATTAGGCGCCAACTTGTAAAATGGGCCTTCTCAAGGAGCTGCCTTCTCAAGGGAGCCAACTCACCACCTTTCAGTGTACTTCCTAGGACAGGTTCCTAGAACTCTCTAGCATGGTATTTGTCTCAGATACCAAGAGACAAATACTCTGGGTATCTGAGACAGGTTCCTAGAACTCTCTAGCATGGTATTTGTCTCAAATACCAAGAGAACCTGGGGCAGGGCCTGCTATATTTCACACACATCAAATACCATGTTTCATCTCTTCTAAGACCTAGTCTGCCCTTAACATAATGGAATGCTAACATATCTTTTTTTATTAATTATTTTTTTTAATTTTTTAAATTTTATTTATTTTGTATGTGTATGAATGTATTGTCTGCATGTAGGTTGGTGCACCCATGATTCCCTTGGAACTGGAGTTAAAGACGGTTCTTAGCCACCATGTGGGTGGTGGGAATCAAATCCGGGTCCTCTGCAAGAGCAGTTGGCGCTCTTAACCACTGTGCCATCTCTCCAGTCGCTGACATATCATCTTTTAAAGAGGTGCCTTAATGTCAAAGGTGCTAAATGTTTAAAAACTACTTCTAGGCTGGGCGTGGTGGCGCATGCCTTTAATCCTAGCACTTGGGAGGCAGAGGCAGGTGGATCTTTGTGAGTTCAAGGCCAGCCTGGTCTACAGAGCGAGCTCCAGGCCAGCTGGGACGAAAAGGGAGACCCTGTCTCAAAAATACCAAAAAACAAACAAACAAACAAACAAAAAAAAAAAACCAAAACTAAAAACTACTTCTTAGAAGTGATGAAGCTCGGGGCTGGAGAGATAGCCTAGGGGTTAAGAGTGCCGACCGCTCTTGCAGAGGACCGGGATTCGATCCCCAGCACCCAAATGGCGGCTGAGAGCCGTCTGTAACTCCAATTCCAGGAGAACTCCAGTTCCAGGGGAATCCGAGACCCTCTTCTGACTTCTGCGGCATTGCACGACACAGGTGCACAAACCTACATGCAGACAGTACATTCATACACATACAAAATAAAAAAAGAAGTGATGAAGCTCATCCTTTATTTCTTTTCCTCTCCTTTTTTCTTCTTTCTTTCTTTTCTCTCTCTCTCTTTTTTTTTCCCTGTGGTTCTGGGAATTGAACTTAGGTCCTTACACATGCTAGGCAAGTACTCTACCGCTGAGCTAAATTCCCAGCTCCAAAGTTTCCTTTAGGAGTGCTGAACACTTTTTAGCCACAAACAGCAGGGAACTCTTAACAGTACTAATTGGATTCCTAGTGAAGTGTAAAGCTTTGTCCTATTTAGAAGCAGAGGGCTGGGCTCCACCACAGAGTAATGACCTGTTCCTGACCCATTTACTGGTTAATTATTGCTAGATATTCATACATTAAATAGAATTACAGTTAGATATTTATTCTTGTATGAAAATCACAGATTTAGTATTGCTTAGGAATCAAACATTCTGCTATAAGTCAATTAATTACCTAAAGCAGAAAACTTTCTAAATTCAGTCTTATAATTCTTGAGTAGATTAACCTACTCAATAAACTTTAGGCTATGAATGACAAACTTGTACTTCGAAATTAAAAAACAATTTTGGATATGCATTTGAAATAACAGTTTTAGAACATTTAACATTTTTGTTCATTTGTTCATTGGTTCATTCCATCCTTCCTTTTCTTTTTTCTTTAGTGTGCGTGTGTGTGGGCATGTGTGTAGGTCAGAAGTCACCTTGAGGGAGTTGGTTCTCTCCTTCCACCATGTGGACCCTGGAGATTAAATTTAGATAGCCGGGCTTGGCGGCAAGAGCCTTTACTGCTGAGCCATGACACTAGCCCCAGGTGAGCGTAAACTCGATCAACATTTGATGATCTATGTGATCTATGTTTCGGTGTCCTCATCTATAAAATGATAAACCTATTTTATGAATTTGATAAATATTAAATCAGGTCACTCATCTGAAACCCTTAAGACCTGACTGTGGTAAGTGCCACGTAAAGATTAATTAATTATCATCACTATTACTAATACTGCTATTATTTATGTGTGTGCATGTGGTGTGTGTGTAGATACACATATATACATATGTTTGTGGAGGCCAGAAACTGACTTCCTCTGTATTGTTACTCTGGAATGCTACTTTGGTTCTTTATATTCTTTGATTTCTTTGAATATGTCTATGATTGTTCTTCTAAGATCTGTGTCCTGGGTTACCTTTAGGGAGATCTCATTGTAGGAATTTCTATAGGGTTGGTAGAGTTTGGTGTGGAATTATTCTGCATTTTTCCCATGTTGTTCTTTTGTTGTGTTTTTGGAGTGTGGGTTTGTTTTTTGTTTGTATTCTGATTCGAATCTCAAATGTTTCTTCACTGTGTTAAGGCTTGCTTTGCTTGCTTCCCTCAGATGCCTTCATTGTTTTCTCCTTGTTTACGGAGTGTTGACTTGTCTAGGTTTCAGGCTTTCACTTTTGGTTATATATTGGAAGGTCTAGCTCACTCTTCCCTTTCTGTTCTGAAGGTTCTCCAAAAACTGGGTAGGTAGCAACAGGGTCGGTACCCTGCTGAGCACTGTGGTCACTCTGCTTCCTGCCAGATAGTTCCTCTAGGTTGGTTGTAGGGCTTGGTGTTGCAGGCCTGGAGTTGTGTCAGGTTTGCTGTTTCATTTATTGCCTTGTGCCCCGGAATCACTACTGCAGTCCCACTTGGACACTCGCTCTGAAATTCCAGTTGGTGGGGGGAGGGAGGAAAGGGGAAGGGGGGGGCAAGTTGCTCGCTTAGTTCACTGCAGGTACCCTGTGCTACAGCTGGCCGGCTGAAGTGTCTGATCTCTATACACCGAGTCCCCTAGTGGCAAAAGTCCTACCTGTGTTCCGGCTGGCTGGGCAACTCCACCCCCAGCAGAAGCCCCCCTGCCCCCATCATGCACCTGAGTCCCCTAGTGGCAACATGGCAACAGGCCCACCTGTGCACCCAGCTGGCTGGCTGGCTATCTCCACTCCCACAGCTGCACAAACCTGCTACTTTGCTTCTTAATACAAGATCTCTCACCTTACCCAGAACTCACCAATTCAGCTCGATTGGCTGACCAGCAAGCCCCCTGTCTCTGCCTCCCCATCACTGAAACAATAAGTGCATGCCACCCAGCCAAGCTTTTTTAATGTGGGCTCTGGGAATTAAACTCAGGTCTTTGTGCTTGAAGGTAAGCGCTTCCAAGACTGAGCCATCTTCCCGGCCCAATTAACTTTTTTTTTTTTTTGGTCTTTTTGAGACAGGGTCTCCCTGTAGCTCCAGCTGTCCTGGAACTCTCTCTGTAGACCAGGCTGGCCTTGAACTCACAAAGATCCACCTGTCTCTGCCTCCCAAGTGCTAGGATTAAAGGTGTGCGCCACCACACCTGGCTATTAATTTTATTATAATGCATCATCTTGCTCATAAGGGAAGAGGACATGAGAGAAAGAAACAGAGAGACAGAGGTGGGCAGGGACATGCAGTTCTAGGCTCGACAGGTCAGATTCCGGGGCTGCATGCCCTCCTTAGTGGACCAGGCCCAGATCTGGTGCTGTTGTCTTGGGCTCCCACTCAGAGGAGTGCAGCGGGCCTGCACTCTGAGTGCAGCCTGTCTTTGAAGGCCACATGAGCCCTCTGGACTCCCATCTTTCCATTTTCTTTCAGGTCCAGTTCCAGGGCCAGCAGATGCCCATGCTGTGCTTCAGACAGGGAGGGATGAGCCCAGGCTTTCAGAGCTCAGGGCAGGTGTAGCAGGTATATACCCCCTTGATGGTCTTTGTTCATAGTTCCTGGGGACAAGTCTCCTTCAGAGCCTCTCAGAGGAGGTGAAGGTACTGAGAATAGGCCTTTCTAGCAATCCGCCCAGCAACCATGTGATCCTGCTTGCCCTGCCCCACAGAGGAGAGGTACCCACCAACTCGTTGTAGCTCTGAGAAGTGCTGTAGGATGGGAAGGCGAAGGGCAGGACTTCCTCAGGCAACACTGAGAAGCAGATCGGGTAATCTTCCTGACTCACTCGATGGTATCTGTCGGGATTCCCCTCTGTGAGGGAAAGACAGAACAGTACTTTTAGGGGGTTATAAGGTATTTTTTATGCCAAAGCAGCATCTTTAGTTGTGTATTTATCAAATGCTATGTTCCAAAGGATATTCGTGCTTATTTTGTTCAGCAGTATAGCCACTGATAAGCTGCCCACACTCCTGTAAGCAACGCTAATTAAATTCACCAAACACACACACATACACACACACACACACACACACACACACTAAGGGAGACTCCTTGGGAAGAGGAAGGGGATCAGTGAAGGGGGACAAGAGAGGGTAATGGGGGTATAATCAAAATATACACATGTGGGGCTGGAGAGATGGCCTAGCAGTTAAGAGCACCAACTTCTCTTGCAGAGGACCCAGGTTTGATTCCCCAGCACCCACATGGAAGCTGAGAACCGTCTTTAACTCCAGTTCCAGGGGAATCTAACACCCTCTTCTGATCTCTGCAGCACGACACCCTCTTCTGACCTCTGCGGCACAATACCGGTGCACAGACCTGCATGCAGACAGTACATTCATACACATACAAAAATAAATAAAATTAAAAAATATATAAAAAATGTACACATGTATGAAAATGTCATAATGAAAGCCATTATTATGTATAAGTGGCTATATGTTAATATAAGCTTAAAATTCACACATATACATTTATGCATGTATGTATGCATATATATATATATACATGTCCAATTTATGTCCATTTTCACCTCCTGTGTTTTCTTCTTCCCTCCTTTCCTCCTCTGTTATTGAGACAGGGTCTTATACAGCCAAGCCTGGCCTTGAACTTGCTAAGAAGCTGAGGATAACCTTGAGCTCTTGATCTTCTTGCTTCCACCTCCTGAATGCTGGAATTATTTTAAAGAGGATTTTGTTTTTATTTTTAATTGCATGTATATGAGCGTGCAGGGGCTTGTACACTTGTAGTGCTCATGGAGGTCAAAAGAGACACTGGATTCCCTGGAGCCATAGTTACAGATGGTCTTAGTGTGCTGGAGATGGGTACTGAAAACCCAACTTCGGTACTATGTAAGAGCAGTCTGTGCTTTTAACTGCTGAGCCATTTCTCTAGGCCTACCTCCCCCAGTTTATTCAATTATTTATTATTAATGTGTGTATGTGCGCGTGCATGCGTGTGTGTGTGTGTGTGTGTGTGTGTGTGTGTGTGTGTGTACATGTGCTATAGCACTTGTGCGGAGATTAAAGAACAACTTTGTGGGGTCAGTTATCTCCTTCCACCATGTGGGTTCCAGGGATTGAACTTAGGTCACCAGGCTTGTGTGGCAAGCACCTTTACCCACAGAGCCATCTCTCCTGTCCTAAAATTAGAAAGATGGATCAGTGGTTAAGAGCACTGGCTGCTCTTGCAGAGGACTTGGGTTTGGTTCCCAGGACCTACATGGTGGCTAACAACAGTCTATAACTTGATTCTCAGAGGACCTGACACCCTCTTCTGACCTCCAGGGCATTGCAAGACATGGGTGCACTTACATACACAGACAAAACACACACACACACACACACACACAATTAAAATAAACATTTTATCAACACTACTAAGTATACATGAGTGGGTTTCAGTAAGCACTGATAAAAATCTCACCTCATTACCCCTCCCCACTCTCCTTTCTCCTCCCTGCTCTCCCTATAGAATTATTTTTAATATTTTATTTATTATTTTTATGTATATGACTGTATTGCTTGGATGTAGGTGGAAGGCCCAAGGATGTCCCAAGAGCATGCATGATTGTTAGCTGCCATGTGGGTGCTAGGAATTGAACTGGATCTTCTGTAAGAGCAACCACTAAGCATCTCTCCAATCCTTCCCTACAGAATTCTTGATCTCTAGTAATCAGTATTCTACTTTCAGATTCACCTCATTGAAACTATAATTCTTTTTAAAAGAATTATTTTTACATTTAATTATTTGTACACGTGAATGTATCTGCATGTGAGTCCAGGTGCCCTCCAAGGGCAGAAGAGGTTGTCAGATCCCCTGGAACTGCAGTTATAGGTGGTTGTGAGCTACCTGACATGGGTGTTAGGAACTGAACTTGGGTCCTCTGTGAGAGCACCAATTACTCTTAACTGCTGAAGCATCTCTCCAGCCCCATTTCATTCCTTCCTTTCTTCCTTCCTTCCTTCCTTCCTTCCTTCCTTCCTTCCTTCCTTCCTTCCTTCCTTCCTTCCTATCCTTCCTTCCTTCCTTTCTTTTTCTTTCTTTCTTAACTTTCCTGCCTTTCCTTTTCTCTCTTCCTTCCTTTCCTTTCTTCCCTTCCTTCCTTCCTTTCTTCCTTCCTTCCTTCCTTCCTTCCTTCCTTCCTTTCTTTCTTTCTTTCTTTCTTTCTTTTTTTTTTTTGTATTTTTTTGAGACAGGGTCTCCCTTTAGTCCCAGCTGGCCTGGAGCTCGCTCTGTAGACCAGGCTGGCCTTGAACTCACAGAGGTCCTCTTGTCTCTGCCTCCCGAGTGCTGAGATTAAAGGCATGTGTCGCTGCATCCGGCTAGAATTTTCTTAAACAGCAAAGACAGTATGAGGCCTAAAAGCTTTATGTATAAAGGCTAGGTTGAGAATATACTAACTAGATTTGCTCTGTCAGCAAATAGAAATAACAAGTATCCTCCAGCTTCTGATGGTGAGAAGTCCACAAGAAGAGTCAAGCCAAGGTCAAAGTCTAAAGGTACTACACCTTGGTCTAGAGTGGGTAGGTCTTTTTTTTTTTTTTTTAAATCTGTACCCTTTCAATGCAGATGCAGATCTTTTTATTTTATTTTCTTTTTTTAAATTTAATTTAATTAAAAAATTTTGGGGGGTGTTTTCAAGACAGGGTCTCCCTGTAGCCCCAGCTGTCCTGGAACTTGCTCTGTAGACCAGGCTGGCCTTGAATCACAAAGATCCACCTGCCTCTGCCTCCTGAGTGCTAGGATTAAAGGTGTGCGCCATCATGCCCGGCTTTTTATTTATTTTTTATGTGTATGAATGTACTGTCTGCATGTAGCTTTGTGCACCTGTGTCATGCAATGCTGCAGAGGTCAGAAGAGGGTGTTGGATTCCCCTGGAACTGGCGTTAAAGACGGTTCTCAGCAGCCATGTGGGTGCCTAGGATAGAACCCGGGTCCTCTGCAAGAGAAGTTAGTGCTCTTAACTGCTAGGCCATCTCTCCAGCGCCCCGTGGGTAGATATTTTTTAGTATCTGGGTAGATACTTCAGCCAAAGGTGGCATGGAGATCTGTGCCTGGTGTGATAATGGCACCCAAAATTGTCCATACCCCTTCCCCAGGGGTGTAAGGATATGCAGCTACCTGTGGTAAAGGGGGCTTTAACAGATGTAACGAAGTTAGGCCTTCCAAGGTGGCCAGATTATTCTGGGTTTCTAGGTGGTCCTGATGAAATCACAGGCTTGCTAGAAGAGGTGAGAGGAGGAAGGGGCCAGGAGCCAAGGAAAGCAGGCAGGCTTGGCAAGCTGGAAACTCTGAGTTTCTGGGGAACCTTTACAAGGAACCAGCCTGCTGACATGTTGGCTTTAGACTCTTGACCTCCATAAGCTATGACATTTGTGTGTGAATGTGTGTATGTTTGTTCATGTGTGTGCACATGTGTATGCATGTGCAGGTGCATGTGGCAGTCAGAGGACAACCACAGGTGCCAGTTCTCAGGCATCTTTCAGTTTTTCTTTCATCTGGAACTTCACCAAGTGGGCAGGGCACACCAGCTGGGGAGCTTCGGGACCCTCCTGTCTGCCTCCTATCTTACCTTACTGGGATCACAAGCACACACAACCAGACTCAGCCTTTCATGTGGATTCTGGAGATTGAACCCAGGTGCTCACGCTTGCAAGGCAAGTGCTGTGCTGCCTGAGCCAGCCCTGAATCCCTGTTGCTTTAAGCATTGAGTTGGTGATGGTTTGTTTTCCTGGCAACAGGAAACTAACATGTGGGAATTGTGACAAAATTTGACATCATGTAGCTGAGTTGACTGGAGAGAAACCTAGGGCTCAGGGAGATCAGAGTCCCTGCATGTCCCCTGTTGTGCATTACCTCGTATTAGTGATTTCTTGACATCAACAACCTTTTTCATTACACCTTCCTTGTCCATTTCACGGATAGCCCCAAGCATAAGGAGTAGCCGTCGTTTAAGCATGACCTGCAGTTGGAAAGAATGACCTGGAGTTAGGAATCGATATAAGCTTGTCCTGGTTCATGGGGTGAGCAGCTGTGCTCCCCCAGGCGCTCCCCCCAGTGGTGTTGCCTTGGCCCCAAAGTGATGCACTGAAACCTCTGAAACTGTGAGTTAAGACAACCTTCCTCATAAGTTAATTACCTCAGGTATTCTGACACAGTGATGGAAAGCTAATACCCCACATTTTATCACTGGTCGCCCTTTCTTGAGGTATGTGAGAGATGTGCAGGCAGAAGACGTCAGAGGTGCTGAGCAGGCCCTTCAGTATTAAAGCTCACAAGGATTGTTCTTTACAGGACAGGCAAACTCCAGCTGGCCCCTCAGACAGGACTGGAGCATAGACTGGAGATGGAGAGGCATTTTAATTGGAGGGGAAAGAGTAGAAGACAGGTGCCCAGAGGGAATAAGCATGATGGTCTGGAAGATGAGTATAAGGCAGCATAGAGGACAGAAGTGTGGTCACGGCCAGACCACATGTACTTCACATGGCTACTGCAATTAGAGGGCTGGGCTTCCTCCCTCACTTTCATCCTTCCTTCCTTCTGTCCTTCTGTCCTTCCTTCCTTCCTTTCTTCCTTCCTTCCTCCTGTCCTTCCTTCCTTCTTTTTTCTTTTTTTCTTCTTTTTTCTGTGGTATGATATGCATACATTCATGCATATGTGTGTATACATGTGTGCAAGTATGCATGTGCTTATGGAGGCCTGATGTCAATGTCAGGAGTCTTCCTCAATCACTGTCCACTTTAATTTTTTTTAATTATTTTTTTTCTTTATTTTTATTGAGTGCATTTCATACAACATTTCTTAATCAACTTTAGACTCATTCCCCCATCCATGCCCACCCCTTACATCCCCCCGCCCCCTGTCAGAGCTCATGGATTCTGTCATACATGTTAAGTCCTGTCTTGCATATTTTTCTCAGTCTTTTATAACCTTTTCGATGCACAAGTTTACTGTTTTGGTCAGTTTTTTGAATATGTTTTCTAAGACAGGTTTCTCACTGAGCCTGGAGTTCTTTGATTTGGCTCCACTGGCTGGGCATCGAGCCCCATGAATGCTCTTGTCTCCACCCTGGCAGATCTGGGATCACAGGTATGCACTGCTGTGCCTGACTTTTACATGGGTGCTGGAGAGCTGAATCATGGCAACTCATGTTGGCATGGTGAGCACATGACTGACTGAGCATCTTTCAGCCCCATCAGAGACTTCATTCCATCCTGACAACAGAGAAAGTCCCTAGGGGATAAAGATGTGCTCGGTGGAAGCTCAGCTTGAGGTGGAGCCTCAGGAGGTGATACTTCAAGGGGAGCCATGAGCCTGGTGTCAGAGAGAAGATGTCTCTCAAAGTCTCAGGCCCCTGTGGAAATAATTAACTCTATTGCATTTGACTTACTATATGGTCCCCAGGAATTCCTCTCCTAGGTAAACATGCGTCCACTAACTTGGGGATGAATGTTCATCACAGCTTTGCTGCCCATCAGTTGATGAAAAGATAAAACATGATCTAGCCAAACAATGAAATAAAAGGGATGAGATAAGCTGGGTGTGGTGTTGTACACCACTAATCCCAGCACTCAGGAGGCAGAGGCAGGTGGATCTCTGTGAGACTGAGTCCAGCCTGGTCTACATATCAAGTTCCAGGTCAACTGCTCCTACAGGAAGGTAATGCTACAACATTAGTAAACTGGAGGAGATATTAAGTAAGAGGGCACATAGTGTATGATTCCATTATATGAAGTGTCCAGAAAGGCAAATCCATGAGGTTAGAAGGTAGATTAAGGGCTTCTAGGGGCTGGGGGTGGGGAAAGGGAATGGGCAGAAACTAATTCCCTTTTGGGGTAATAAAATGTTCTAAAATAGTTAAGAGGACCTAGGGGGGTAACTTAGTCAGTAGAGTGCTGGCCTGGCAAGCACAGAGCCTTGGGTTCTATCCCCAGCACTAAGCGAACCCTGTGTGGTATACATGCCTGTGATCCCAGCCTTCAGGATGTGGAGGTGGAGGTGGGAAGATCGGGAACCCCTTGGCTACATAGTAAGTTCAAGGCTAGCCTGGGTTAGAGAGACCCTGAAATAAATAACAAATTACATAGCAACATGGCTGTCCAACTGTGAATATACGTACTGCAGATATACGTAATGTCTGAGTTAGATTTAACTGTCAACCTGACACATCCTGGAGTCATCTGAGAATGGAGCCTCAGGTGAGGGATGGCTCAGATCAGACTGGCCTGTGGCTATGTCTGTAAGGGATTGTCTGGATTGTTAACTGATGCAGGTAAGCCTGGCCTACTTTGGGCAACACCTATTCCCTAGGCAGGTGATTCTGAGCTGTATAAAAAAGCTAGCTAAGCACAAACTGGTGAGCAAGGCAGGGGCAGTGTTGCTTCATGGTTTCTGCTTCAAGCTCCTGCTGGAGTTTCTGCCCTCACTTCCCTGGGTGATGGACTGTGACCTGGAAGTATAAGCTAAATGAACCCTGTCCTCCCCACTGACCACGTTGCTTTTGGTCAGTGTTTTGTATTTTTTTTTAATCACTAGAAATGAGACTAGAACACATACTCAACATGACACTTTGTGAAGGTGATTTTTTTTTTTTTTTTGGTCTTTTCGAGACAGGGTCTCCCTGTAGCCCCAGCTGGCCTGGAACTCTCTCTGCAGACCAGGCTGGCCTTGAACTCACAAAGATCCGCCTGCCTCTGCCTCCTGAGTGCTAGGATTAAAGGCGTGCTCCACCACGCCCGGCCTTGAAGGTGATTTTTATGCTGTGTAAACCGAACCTCAAATATGTTATTCCTAATAAGCCACTGCTTGATTTCCTGTGCTGATAACTAAGCAAGTCAAAATGAAGTCTGATACTGAGACTTACCTTCCGTGCTGCTTGCTGGAACCGTCTCTGTGCTCTGAATCTACTGAGCCACATATTATTAATGAGTGGGTCAAAATTAGGATGAAATTCCTGGGTTTTCTGTGAATGTAAAACATAGGCACATCATACATTTAAATACAAACTGGTGCAAGTGTTTAATCAGACATTTTAGAGTTTGATCCCTGGCTGGGTATGGTAGTGCACACCTATAATACCAACACTCAGGAGGCAGGAGGATCCTGAAGTTGAGGAGATGCTATGAAAACAAATAAAAAGCAGGGCTCAGTGAGATGGCTCAGTAGATAAAGGTGCTTGCCATCAAACCTGAGTTTGATTTTCAGAACTCGCATGATGGAAGGAAAGAACGAACTCCTGTAAGTTGTCCTCTGATCTCCATACGTATGCTGTAAGCATGTCTCTCCTAAGCAGGTGAAAAAAATAACTAAATGTAAAAAAGCACACATGAAATATGGAGTTTGATTCCGAATCAAGTTGTTATTCATTTGTCTGATATTTTAGTATTTTTATTTGTTATGTGTATGGGTTTACTGTCTGCATGTATGTAAGTGCACCTGGGTTGTGCAAAGCCTACCAGAGTCAGAAGAGGGCATTGGGGCCCCTGGAACTGGAGTTATGGATTATTATTAGCCACCACGTGGGTTCTGAGAACTGAACCTGGGTCCTCTGCAAGAGCAGCCAGTGATCTTAACTGCTGAGTCATGTCTTCAGCCCTTGCTTGCTCTGCTAGTTAAGAAAAAAAATATTGATTTATGTTAATTTTATATGTATAAGTATCTTGCCTGCTTGTAAGTGGCCCCCTGCATGCAATGCCTACAGAGGCCAGAAGAGGGGTGGGATCTTCTGGAACTGGAGTTATTGACAGTTGTTAGCTGCCATGTGGGTGATGGGAATCAAACCCAGGTCCTCTGCAAGGGCAGCAAGTGTTTTTAACCATGGAGCCATTTCTCCAGCCCCTTGTTGTACTATTTACTGAGTATTTATTATTCACTTTTAGTGTATATAACATTACATGGAATGTTTCTGGAGTTGGGGGGCCAAAAGTATAAGATAAGAACTCAAATCTCCAGAACTTACATAAATGCTGGGTGGGTGTGGCAGCGATTCCAACCTCAGAAGGTGGAGACAGGAGATCCTCAGAGCAAGCAGGCTAGTGAGAGTATCATATCTGTGAGCTCTGGGTTTGATTGAGAGACCTTGCCTCAATGAATAAAGTGGATCATAACTGAATTCCTGACAACCACCTCAGGTCCCCACTCTAGTACTCATGGACACATACATATACCACCTACATAAATGCAGAGATGCATACATATGCACATGAACAATGGAAAGAGACAAAAGAAAGGAAATGGAAGAGCAGAGATAGGAGCTGCAGTACATGAAGTTGTCAAGTTCAGAGAAAATAAAGAGTTGTGTGTGTGTGTGTGTATGTGTGAGTGTGTGTGGTATATGTATGTGTCCATATGTGTGCAAGTACATGTGCACATGTGTGTGTGCAGACCACAGATTGATATCAGGTGTCTTGCTCAATTGCTCCCCACCTTCATTTTTGAGACAGAATTGCTTGCTGTCTCCTCTCTTGGAGCTCACAGATTTGACTAGGCTGGCTGACCAGCTAGCCTCAGGGATCCTCTTGTCTCTGTCTCCCCAGCACTGGGATTACAGGAATGTGCCACCATTCCTGGCTCTTTACATGAGTGCTGGAGTTCTCATGCTTAGAGGGGAAGTATTTTACTGACTAAGCTAACTCCCCAGCCATTCATTACAAGCCATTCATTACAAATTTTACTTTATTTTACTTTAATGAGACAGGGTCTCCCTATATCCATCTCCAGCTGGCCTGGAATTTGCTATGTAGGCCAGGCTAGCCTTGAACTCACAGAGATCCACCTGACTCTGTCTCCCCAGTGCTGGGGTTAAAGGTGTGCACCACTGCTCCTGGCAATTGCAAATTTTGATGCTTAACTCTGCAAATGTGTAGTGTTGCAGTTAGTGTTGCCTGTCTACTTGACACAGCTTAGAATAACCTGAGGAGAATCTCAATTGAGTTGAGGGATTGTTCAGCTCACAGTGGCCTGTAGGCACATACTGGGGGGAGGATGTTTTGATTGTTAATTGGTGTAGGAGGGCTCAGCCCACTGTGAGCACCATCATCCCTAGCTAGGCAGGTGATCCTGAACTATATAAGAAAACTAGTTGATGGGGCTGGAGGGATGGCTCAGAGGTAAAGAGCATTTTTGCTGCTCTTGCAGAGGGCCCAAACTTGGTTCCCAGCAGCATCCTCATCAGGCAGCTCAGAACTACCTTTAACTTCAGTTTAAGGGATCCAATCTCCTCCTTTGACATTCTTGGGCACCAGGCACACATGTGATCCACATACATACATGTAGGCATTCATACGTATATACACAATAAAAAATTAAAATAAGAAATCCAGCTGAATATGGTCCTGCCTGTCGGTCGGCAAGCAGCATCCTCCATGGTTCCTGCTATACTTCCTTGGCTTTGAAGTGAGTTCTGCGACTGGAGGTTATACTGTGTGGAATAGCAAGCAGACCTGCTTTCCAGTTCTTGCCTTGACTTCTCTAGTGACGGACTGTGACTTGAAGTTGCAAGCCATATAAACTCCTTCCTCCCAGAATTGCATAAAGAAAAATTTATTTTTAATTTTGCATGTGTGTGGGTGAGGGATATATACATTTGTGAGTGTAGGTGCCTATGGAATCCAGAAGAGGGCACTGGATTCCCTGAAGCTGGAGTTACAGGCTGTTGTGAACTGCCATGTTAGTGCTGGGAACTGAATTCAAGTCCTCTGCAAGAGCAGCCAATGCTCTTAATCATTGACTCATCTCTCCAGTGCCCTCGAATTGCTTTTGGTTGGAGTATTTTATCACAGCAACAGAAAGAAAACTAACTTACATAGCAAAACACTCTGAAAATATAAGCACATTAAAAACCATGAGCTACATCTTGGAGAAGAAATTTCCATAAAATTCTTTAGCATTTTTGAAAGTAAACATTTAAAGGACTGCCACTTATTTAGATTCCAAACAAAATTACCCACCTCTTCCAACTCTCGAACAATCCGCTTATTCATCTTCTCTGAGTCTTGTCGTTGAAACTCTTCATCCAAAATAGGGTCTCCTCGGTCTAGCTAGGTTTTTAAATCACAGATTCATTAAAGTCAAAGATAATTGCATAAAACTTTCTCTTTAAAACTTGTAGAGCCAGGCGTGGTGGCACACACCTTTAATCCCTGCACTCAGGAGGCAGAGGCAGGCGGATCTCTGTGAGTTCAAGGTCAGGCTGAGGAACAGAGCAAGTTCCAGGCCAGCTGGGGCTACAGGGAGACCCTGTCTCAAAAAGACCAAAAAAAAAAAAAAAAGAAACCCAAACAAACAAACAAACAAACAAACAAACTTGTAGAAACCTGTTAACAATGGATTAAACCACCCATGGAGTTCTGGATGGCAGAGGTGGAGACAGGTTAAATCACTCATTCTTATTGTTTGTATATGGGGAAGCTAGCTCCAAACTCAGTAGTTAGGTGAGGATGATCTTGAAGCTCTGAACCTTTTGCCTGCACCTCATGTATGTTGGGATCACAGGCATGCACCACCACACCTAGTTTATTTGGTGCTGGGGAATGTACCCATGGCTCCCCAAGTCTACTAACTGAATGGCATCTCTAGCCCAGAGTCTTTTTTAAAAATTACATTTATTTACTTTGTGTGTGTGTGTGTGTGTGTGTGTGTATGTGTGTGTGTGTGTGTGTATGTGTGTGTGTGTGTGTGTTCCATGATGTATCAATGGAGATCAGAGCACACCTTGCAGGAAATCAGTTCTCTCCTTCCACCATGTGGGTTTCAGGGCCAGATTCAGGCTGTCAGGCTTGGTGACAAGGGCTTTACTCAACGAGCCATCTCATTGGCCCCCAAGATCTAGCTCTCAAGTCTTTTAAAATAAATGATTAATCTGAGCATCATGCTTGTAACCTCAGAACTCAGGAAGTGGAGGCAAGAGGGCCAGGAGGTCAAGGTCATCCTCAGCTACAAAGTGGGTTTGAGGCCAGCCTGAGCTACCCCCCCCCACACACAAATATTATTTCATGGTGAGCTTGACAAAAAATACTTGGTATTTTATTTTAAAAAGAGTTCGCAAGGAACCTTTATAGAACATAAAACTACATTTAAGTAGCAATTCATACATGTTATTTCTTCTTCTTTTTTTTTTTTTTTTTGGTCTTTTGGAGACAGGGTCTCCCTGTAGCCCCAGCTGTCCTGGAACTCGTTCTTCAGACCAGGCCGGCCTTGAACTCACAAAGATACACCTGCCTCTGCCTCCCAAGTGCTAGAATTAAAGGCGTGCACCACCACACCTGGCCAAACATGTTATTTCTAAATATGAAGATATGAGCGTTTTACAACCTTTTGTCTTAAGAAAAATAAGACAAACTGACTCTAATGTTTGGTTTGGAAGAAAAATGAGATATCTGACGTGACTAGACACTTGTTTTCTCCTACCAGACTTGCCCAAAACATGGCCTGAAGGCCACATGGGCCCAGGGTAGCTATGAATATAGCTAAACACAAAACATAAACGTACTTAAAAATTTTAAGATTTTGTTTTGAGTTTTTTTTTTGTAACTTGATAATCAAGTTCTTCAGTGTGAATTCTGTAGATGACAACATTGTATCACAAGGTTGTACATGTGGCGGGAGAGATGCTCAGTGAGTAAATGCACTTGCTGCTCTTGCAGAGGACCAGAGTTCAGTTCCCAGCACCTACATTGGGCACCTCACAACCACCCATAACTACAGTTCCAGGAGAATTTCATGCCCATTTTTTGGTTCTGAGGGCACTGCACTCAAATTCAGAAACCCGCACACATATAGACACATACACACATACACATAATTAAAAATAAAAAACCTTTCAAAAAAACCTGTCCACACCTGCATTGCCTACTTACCAAAATTCTGAGGTTCACACTGCTAAGCTTTCCTACCTTTTGTTGGGTGAACTAGGTTCCCCACATTCATTATATCCACACTCTATCTCCCTGATCCCTCCGGTATAAGACTGTATTTGGATAGTCTTTAAAGACATAATCAGTTAATAATAAGGTATTTATACTGAGTTCTGAGCCACTGTGACTTGATGTCCATGGACATACACAAGGACAAGAGGATCCGAAGACCCAGTAAGAAGACAGTTGTCTGTGATCCAAGGAAGAGGATGACATGCAGCAGCCAGCCCTGCCAACCCTGGATCTCTGGAAGCTCCCTGCTGGGGCTGCCAGGTAGTACTCTACTACAGTGACTCAAGCAGATGAATGCAACATGTGATGATTCTGCAAGACCCATTGGTCAAGTCTGATTCTTCAGCCATGGAGGCTTGGCTGAGTGTCATTTGCTCCTGCCCAGTATGTCCCATGACTCGGCCACCTCTGTTGTCACTAGTGTCCTCTGCACCTGTCCCATGTTCCTGACATCACTGGCTGGTCGCCTGTGTCTTCTGCACCCTTCCTATGTGTAATCCTTATCTCCATGACTTTTGAAGGCCATGAGTGTTGCAGAGTACCACAGTTGCTGTTCCTGAGGCTGCTAGTGCTGCTTGAGTGTCCATCTGTGGTCCACTCCCACACACTCCGTTTCCTCTCTGTCCATTCTGAACATTTCATATAAATGGAATCACATAGTCCATCGCCTTCTGTCACTTTACATATTCAAGGTCCATCAACATCACAGCTTGGATTAGTGCTTTATTCCTGTTTGTAGATGGTGACTATTCTACTGTATGGACTTTTGTTGGGCTCCAGCTCTGGGGTGGCTTCATGTTCTGTAGACCACGGGGCAGGTATGCCTCATGCTCAGAGCTACAGCCTGACTTGGAGTCATCCCCTCTGCTTGAAGACTGTTTTCTCTGCTAATTTCTGGTTTCCATTTAAACAAATTCTCTCCCTCATTGGCTTCTGATTTCTCTGTGCTGGACAGTTTTGGTGTCAACTTGACACACCTGGGTTGAGGGAGCCTCAACTGGGGAATTGGCTCCATTGGACTGGCCTGTGGCCACATCTGTGGAGTATTGTCTTGATTGCTGAATTATGTGGGAGGGCTCAGCCCACTATGGGTGGTGCCACCCTGGGCAGGTTGTTGTGTACCATATAAGAAAGCAGGCTGGGCATGCGCCAGGGGAACAAGCTAGTAAGCAGCATTCCTCCATGGCCTGTGCTTCAGCTCCTGCCTCCAGATTCCTGCCCTGAGTTCCTATGGTGGGCTCCCTCAGTGATGAACTATGACCCGGGAGATGTGAGCTGAATAAACCCTTTCCTCCCCAAGTTGGAATTGGTCAGAGTGTTTTGTCACAGCAATTGAAAGGAAACAAGAACAACACCCTTGACCTACAGTTAGCAATTTACGTGTCATTACCCTCCCCCCTTCCCAACTTTATACATTGCCCCCACCTCCTCCCACACCACTCCAGCCTTCCATAGGCTATACAGGCGTGCCACCCTTCAGCTCTACTCCAGCCCTCTCTGCATTTTCTCTCTCCT
The DNA here is from genome assembly GCA_009823505.1 of Rhizomys pruinosus. Taxonomy (NCBI): domain Eukaryota; kingdom Metazoa; phylum Chordata; class Mammalia; order Rodentia; family Spalacidae; genus Rhizomys; species Rhizomys pruinosus. The sequence continues at coordinate 55,469 of VZQC01012446.1, read as the reverse complement.
GATTTGGCCTCTTGCATACAATAGTAATTCAAATGTTTAGTGTAACAAATGATATCAGGTTAGCACTCATTCTGACCTTGTATTTCTCATGTGCTTTTTGCCACTCCTCAGCGAGGTCTTTTTTAATTTTAAATGATATATGATCTTTACCAAGATGTACCTGCCTGTGGGGGGAAAAAGACAACTTCCAGAAGCCTTCAGTAAACATCATCAACTTTAACATGGAATGTGTTTGCTATATTCTCTAACTAAGAAGGGTTGGGGACAGGTTGGAGGAAGCCACCCCTCAGGTGAACAGCATATCCCATGAAATGAAGTTTGTCTTCTAGTGATTCATGCTAAAGTATGTGTGCGTTAATAAAACAAGAGCTGGAGAGATGGCTGTCAGCGAAGTGCTTGCCTTGCAAGCATGAGGACTTGAGTTCAATCTCCAGGACCCACAAACACAAAGCCAGGAGTGGGGCACATTTGTGTAATTCCAGTGCTGGGGAGGTGGAGATCCTCTGGGCTGGCTGGCCAGCTAGCCTAGCCTACTTTGATGAGTTCCAAGTCAGTGAGAGACCCCATCTCAGTAAGCAATGTGGATGGTGCCTGAGAAACAGCATCCATGGTTGACCTATGATCTCCATACACATGCATGTAGAAACACACACACACACACACACACACACACACACACACACACCCCTGAATATCCAGCACATACACACACACACACACACACACACAATTGAATATCCAGCATCATTAGTCATCATAGTCATCTTGGGGCTATGCATCAAGGCTACACAGTGTGCAACCCTATACCCACTGAGCTGGCTATGAGAAGAAGTTTAAAAATCATAGAAAATGAGTACTGCTGAAGACATGAAAAAATTGGAACTCTGTTGTAAGAATGTAAAATGGTGTGTTCACTATGTAAGACAACCCAGCGAGAATGTAAAATGGTGTGTTCACCATGCAAGACAACCCAGTGGTTTCACAAAAATCTTCGTGTAGAGTGACCCAGCAGTTCTCTTGGGTATACAACTAAGAAAATAGTTGGCATGGTGGTGTTCACCTGTAATTCCAGCACTTGGGAGGCAGAGGCAAGCAGATCTCTGTGAGATTGAGGTCAGCCTGGTCTATAGAGTGAGTTCTAGGCCAACTAGGGCTGCAGAGAGACCCTGCCTCAAAAAAAAAAAAAATATATATATATATATATAAATGCTCCCAGAGGAATGGATGAGTCGGACATGCCATGATGTGGATGAATCTTGGAAATTTGTTGACAGAAGCCTGTGACAAAAACCTTGAACTATTAGCTTATATATCGATTTAATATCTGTTTTAAGCTATAGAGTAGAAGAGTTTAAAAGACTGAATAAGGGCATGGTGAGCTAGATCAGGGGCTAAAAGGGGCTTGCCACTAAGCCTGGAAACCTGAGTTTAGTTTCTGGGATCCATGTTGTGGAAGGAGAGAAGTGACTCTTGCAAATTGCCCTCTGGCCTCCACATGTGTAGGTACCATGGCACACATGTACCCCTCAATAAACAAATACACTTTTTAAGTTTAAATACTTGTTCTAAGAAATCAAATATTCCTTTAAAAAAAGTCACATATGTAAATTTTCACCGACTCTTGTGAGTCTGAATACATAGCTAGGCTCACCGTGTGCTCTAGTTTAAACAAGTCTAAAAAATGTTTTGATCTCAACATAAGAATGTTCATATTTGAACTTTGACCAGGCCCACTCCCAGCTGCTGCTCCCCCCACCCCATGGTTTCCGGGGTAATAGTAGACGGCATGGGGTGTCACAGTGAGGGGAGAGGTCATAAGGCGAGATGTGGGGTGCCTGAGTCACCCCAGATCTGACTTCAGTGCATAAGAGGGAAGAGGGTCCAAGATCCTTAAACAATTCACTGCTGCTCTGCCCTGTCTGGTGACGTGCAAGAAAGATAATCTTGGTTGCATTTATTTATTCCTAATTGCCACTCATTGTGAAATAGAAAGACCTGCAGAGGAGAAAGATAATTGATTTCTTCAGAAGGGATACTGGTTGCAGGTCATTGTGGTCGTCCCCTAAAAACAGCCACCTTGTCACCCTGTATTTGTCAACATGAATAACCACCAGCATTTACCACTTGAGCTGATTCTGGCTCTCTTCCAGGATGTCCTGCCTGACTTTCTGTTCAAAGAGCGCCTCCTTCATCTGTCTTGTTTGGGAGATTTCGTCACCCTGGTCCAGTACTGGAGGCAGGAGCAAAGAAAGATGATGGCAGTAATCAAGTCAGAGTTATTTGCCCAGACAAAAACAGGTTTCTATCAGTGCAGTGTGTCAGCATATAACTGAGTTTTTGTTCATACATGATAAAGGTGATGAGACAGAGTTTTCTTATCTGCCCCAGGGACTGGCAGACCAAGTCATTACCTTGTCTTAAATCTTTAATCTTCAATTTTCCAGGTTCTTGGTTTAAAACAGTTGCCACGGCAAATGGATTTGACAGATTTATTGGAAACCTCAGGTCCTGGTACTCGATTGTCTAAACAGGTAGGGAAAGGAGTCAGTTTGTTCCCACTTTCCTTCCTGCACCCCGGGGCCCCTCCCACCCCTTTACCTTTATCTTCTGAGGCTTTGCCTTCAGGGCAGGTCGGTGAAATTGTACTTGGATGTTTTTTTCTATAGGAACGCTTACTTTGTTACGATGAATATTTAATCTGTTAAATTCTTCTAATCTAGAGTTTTAAAAGTGTTAAGTCAGTATATGAGCCAATAGCTGGAGGTTCTCATTTCTAAATTCTTTCTGATAATACCAAAACTTGCAGTCCAGTATTATAGCTAAACTAAAAGTAAATCTATGTACTAAAAGAGCAGTTTATGAAAATTCCATGTCTGTATACTGGCATATAATCATATGTATATAAACACCTACCAGTGGTTGCTTTCCCTTCCCTTCTTTTTTTTGTTACACATTTATATAATGTTTAAATGTGTGTGTGTATGTGCGCGCACGCGCCCGTGTCTATGTCTGTGTTTGTGTGTGCGCACATGCCACAGCACGCATGTGAAGGTTACAGGACAAATTGAGGAAGTCTGTTCTCTCCTTCCACCACATGGGATCTGGGGATTGAACTCAGATTCTCTGCTTGGCAGCAAACACCTCTACCTGCTGATCCATGTTGCTGGTCCTCCTTTGAATTCTTAAAGAATATGATGAGTGGAAAATTCAACATGTTGGAAAATGCTCGGTCTATTATATACTTCATTTCTAGCCTGTAGCTTTTCAACAGCTAAATTGATTATATTTAGAAAATATTATTTTTTATTAACTTTCCTAGTAAAAGAATAATATTGCCCTTTCAAAAATCAAAACAAAGAAGGATTTGGGGCTGTAGCTCATTTGGTAGAGTGCATGACCATATGTTTTAAAGCCCATTTTATGTAGGCAAATTTTTAAAATATAAATGTTGCTTTTTTTGTAGAGTTGGGTTGAACCTGGGTATTTGCACATGGCAGGCAAGTTCTCTACCACTACACTCCCAGCCCTAAAGATAAGTTTTTCACCTGGTATGGCAGCAAAAAAACCTTTAATCCCAGTGCTCAGAAGGCAAAGGCAGGATCTCTGTGAGTATATGTAGCAAGTTCCAGGCCAGCTGGGGCTACAGGGAGACCCTGTCTCAAAACAAATACACAAATAAGTAAAGTAAAAATGAGGTTTTGATGGTGTTAAAAGAGAGAAAATGGGGGGCTAGAGAGATGGCTTAGTGGTTAAGAGCGCCGACTGCTCTTGCAGAGGACTCAGGTTCGATCCCCAGCACCCACATGGCGGCTAAGAACCATCTTTAACTCCAGTTCCAGGGGAATCCGACGCCCTCTTCTGACCTCCACGGCATTGCATGACACAGGTGCATCAACCTACATGCAGACAGTGCACTCATACACATAAGAAAATAATAAATAAAAAAAAATAAAAGAGAAAATGGAAAGAAAAGTTTGGGTCTCTTTTTTTCCCTTCCTTCCTTCCTTCCTTCCTTCCTTCCTTCCTTCCTTCCTTCCTTCCTTCCTTCCTTCCTTCCTTCCTTCCTTCCTTCCTTCCTTCCTTCCTTCCTTCCTTCCTTTCTGACAGGTTCTTGCTATGTAGCCCAGGCTGGCCTTAAACTCAAGATCTTCTTACCTCAGCCTCTTTAGTGATGGGATTGCAAGTATGCACCACCTTGCCCATAATTGAAGTGGACTGGATTTTTAATGAAGTGTTAAGAATAGACCGGGACTGTGACTCCATTGGTAGAATGCTTGTCTATCATGCACAGAGCCCTGGATTCCATCCCCAGCACTGCATAAACTGGGAGTGGCGGTGCATGCCTGTGATCCCAGCACTCTCAGGTGGAGGCAAGAAGATCAGAAGGTCATAGTCATCTTTGCTGTACAGTGAATCTAAGGCTAGCCTGGGCTAAAAGAATAGACAGAAACATGATGGAGAAGCCATACGGTAGGGCTATGTTGGGGTGGCACGTTCCAGTGAAGACACATTCGTATGGCTGGGAGTTGAACTGTGAGATCCACAATTGAATTTTCATTTGTGCTGTCCCATACTGGATGGGTGTGAAGGTGACCATCACTTTTGCCTTTCCATTAGCTGGAATTATTCCTGTGAGGAAAAAAGAGAAATGGAATTATATTAGCTACTTTTCTTATTGGTGCAACAAAGTACCTGAGAAAGGCACCTGTTCTAGCTTGCTTTCAGTTGCTGTGACCCACACTCTGACCAATACCAAGGTTGTTTTCACTTACATCTCCTGTATTACACAGTCCATCATAGAGGGAGCCCAAGGCAGGAACCTGGAGGCAGGAGCTGGAGCACAGATCATGGAGGGAATGCTGCTTACTGGCTTGCTCCCATAGCCTGCTTTCTTTTTTTTTTTTTAATACTTTTATTGATGAATTGTATATTTCATTCATTCTCTTCAGTCCAATTTAGACACATTCCCCTTCCCCTGCTTTCTATCCCACCCTACTGCATGCCTTCTGCCATACATGTCTTGCATCTTTCTCTCAGTCTTTCCAAAATTTTTCCCTGCAGAGGCTTGTTGTTTTGGGCAGAGTTTAACTGTATCATTCAGTTCTTTAACCTAGTCTTTATGTTGTTGTTATTCCCTCCCCTTTATATTGCTCCAGCATATGCCTATACAACCATCACATATGCATCAAAATTATGACCTCTGAGGATGAGCTGTATGTTAATTTCAAAATATGTTTAGTAATTCACATTTCCCCCTGCTTTCTTATACAACACAGGACCACCTGCCCAGAGGTGGCACTGCCCACAGTGAGCTGGGTCCTTCCCACATCACTCAACAATCAAGAAAATGCCCCACAAACATGGCCACGGGCCAGACTAATGGAGGAAATTCTGCAGTTGAGGCTCCCTCAACCCAGATGTGTCAAGTTGACACTAAAGTTATCCAGCACAGTGACTGAAGGGAGGGAAGGCTTGCCATCTGGGCCCACAATCTGAGTAAAGTCCATCACAATTTAAAGGAGGGAGGGATTACCATCCAGGTTCATGACCCGAGAATAGTCTGTCCTGTGAAGAAATGATGGCAGGACGAACTCAAGGCAGTTGGTCACATTGCGTCTGCAGTCAAGAAACAGAGAGAGACGAGTGCTGGTACTCAGCTTGCTCTCTCTTTGCTTTGCAGTTGCAGTCCATAGAGCAGTGCCACCCACATTCAGAGTGGGTTTTCCCGCCACAGTTGACCTACTCTAGAGACTCCTTTCCACATATGCCCAGAGGTATGTTTGCATGGTGATTGTAAACCCCATATGTTGACAAACTGCGGAGGTACCACTCTTCTCAGTCTTCTCACTGAGTACAGTTGAAGATGTACACGTGCACACTGCCCCACTTCTCAGCACAAGGCCGAGCATTTCTTTATTCTTTCTATAAATACCCTCTCTTCATTAAGTGTACATGAGTCAACTTCAAAGTGTTGGCATAGACCTTGTTTATCAACGATTATATTAATCTTTTCTAACAATTATCTGATTGCATAGTTATATAAATATGAACAGATCAATATGCATTAGTGGCTCAATCATGAATTGCCAGGACCATGACCTCCAGCAAATGACTAGAACTCTATCAAGGCTGAAAGATGGGAAAGCCAGGATCACATGAGTTTGGTCTTGATAATTCAGTTTCTATTTTTTTGCTCTAATTTGATTCTTTCTTCTCAAGTCTTTTTGTTTCAGTGTTGGCTCTGAAGCCCAAGACCTTATCCATGCTAGGGAAGTGCTCTACTGAGCCACATCCCCAGTCCTCCCCTTTAAAATCTTGTGGACAAACTGGTGGTCTTTCCAAAGGCAAAAAGCATGTGCCGCCATGTTCTGCTTTTGTCTCTCTAGCGCTAGTAGGGCTCAGAACATTGAAGTTGTTCCCAGAGTTGTGAGAGTCTACGTCCTGGAAACACCAACCAAGCCAGGCTAAGCCACCCATAAGCCAGTTAAAGAGCCAAGTGAAAAACAGTGAAAAACTGGAAAAGGAGATTTATTCAATGCGCCCACACTGGAAAGAAAAAGGGGTCCAGAGACCCTCCAATTCCATCGATGGAGTCCTGACATGAGGTTTAGCTTTAAACAAAGGGCAAGAGGTATGCCTAACTAAGCAGTCTTGGTCTGGTTGTGGTTCTGCGTATCACTTACCCAACTTCGTCTCAGCTCCAGTTCTCCTGCAAGGTGGTTTTATAAGTTATCAGAACTGTGTGAAATCTACTCCTGGGTCCAACCTTAATGTTACCTCGCAGTGAGACTGCAATCCCCAAGGCAGGCACCAGCTCCACACGTTTATCTTCATAGACCACAGTGCTTCAGATATAAGCAGCTAATGGTTATCAGGGAAGGAAGAGACATTTCTTCACTGGTGTAGCCATTGGTAATGTGCCATGCACCCGCAAAGAGCCTCTCACTCATGCACCTGTAAGCAACACTAATGAAACCCATAGAAAGACAGACAGATAGGCAGGCAGGCAGGCAGGCAGGCACGCACGCACGCACGCATGCACGCACGCGCGCGCGCACACACACACGAAATAGGTATTTGTTAATTTCCTGAGCACAGAAGTTGAATTGCTAAATCGTACCCACTATTTCTCCTCAAACGCAGGGCCAGGCAGAATGAGAAAGAGTCAGCAGAGACCTCGGGTCTGCGGAGAACAAACGTTCAACTGGCTAGAAACCCTGATTCAATACACTGTCCAGCCTCTTGGTCAGAAAATTTTCTGTAGAGCCCACAGTCCTTTAGCAAATTGGGGCTAAAAGCATCCTGTTGCTTCTGCTTCACTTCATTAACTTAAAAACGTAAGAGCAGGTCTGGGCTGAGGTTAATGGTTGCCTTATCTTGGGTGATTTATTTTTAAGTGCTCCTAGCTCAGACCTAACACATAAAGCCTGCTGTAGAGATGTAGTCCAGGCAACCAAAAAAAAAAAGCCACTTTTTCTGTTATCAGGGATGCCAGTTAATGCAGCATGGTGGTAGAAATTGTTCAGTGCTGACAGCTGGAAAATGTATGTCAGGCTTTGGAAGCTACTGCTTGGCCAAAACTCACATTGCCACGAAGGAGAGAGATCCTGTGTGTTATAAGTGAGAAAGGTATTCCCAATGCATTAACGCCATTTTAGGAAGCATAACCACAGGCTAGGGATATGGCTCAGTTGATAGAGTGCTTGCCTAGCATGCACAGGCCTCAAGTTCGATTCCCAGCACTGCATGAAGCAAGTGTGGTGGTGCATGCTTGAAACCCAACACTTGGGAGGCAGAAGCAGGGGCTTCAGAAATTCAGGATTATCTTTGGTGAGTTTGAAGAGCCCAGCCTGAGCTATACAAGTCCCCGCCTGAAAAGAAAAGTCCAAACTCCCACCCTGGGATCAATGTCAGACCATCACCCTCAGAACAACCAGGAATAATGAACAATGTTAAATCACACAGCAGGAAGCTGTGGGTGGTGAGGTAGGCTTGTTAGCCTAACACTCAGGAGACCAAGACAGGAGGATCTCTAGTTCTAGAGTAGTCTGGTCTACCTAGCTAGACCCTATTTAAATCAACAAATAACAAGGCTAAACGTTAAGAAAGCCCTAGGTCATCAATATAAGCATTATGAAAAATGCCACGGTGATAAATTAAGTCAACGTAGGAAAAACTGCTGGGTTGTTTCCCAGGTGACAATAATAAACATGCATGGTCATGTTTTTAAAAAATAATATACACATATGCATGAGAATATTTAAATATGTAAATAAAGTAATCTAGACATATGCATATTTAAATATGTAAATAAAGCAATATAGACATGTGCCTGGGCATATTTAAATATGGGAATAATCTAATAGAAAACATAGGAATGGACAGTGACTAAAAGAGCATAAAAAAATAAAGCACACTATTTGTTGGGTAGCCAGGCCCAGGCTGGGTAACCTGCAACAATCATTCTTTCTTGCATGTCTACAGCCTGTTATAGTTTTCTATTTTTTAATCAGCATATAATTGTACAGATGTGATTTTGCCACATATAGACAATCATATAAGGATGACTCAGGGCAGTCAGCACATCTACCACCTCAAATACTATCATCTCTGTGATAATAAAACACCCAGCATCCTCTCCTAGGGATGTATGTGCACATGCACAGGTGCACATGAAGGTCAACAATGTCCTCCTCAGTCTCATTTCCACCTTACTTAAAAATATTTTATTTATTATTTTTATTTTATGTGTATGAGTGTTTTACCTGCATATATGTTAAGTGCATCACATGCGTGTAATGCCTGCATAGGCCAGAAGAGGGTGTCAGATCCCCAGAACTGGGGTTATAGATGGTCGTTAGCCACTACATGGGTGCTGGGAATTGAACTGGGGTCCTCTGGAAGAATAGCAAGTGTTCTTAACCACTGAGCCATCTCTCCAGCCCTTCCACCTCATTTTTTGAGGCAGGATCTCTTACTGAACCTGGAACCCAGTGATTTGGCTAGGTTGTCTGGCCACCGAGAGCCAATATCTTCCTATATCCAAATGCTGGGATTGTAGGTGTAAGCCAGCATTCCTGGCTTCTTACATGCGTGCTAGAAATAGAACTCAGGGTCTCATGCTTGCACAGCAACACTTCACTGACTAAGGCATCTCTTCAGCCTCTCTCTGAGTTATTTTGAAGTATATAATATTGACTTCAGTCATTCTACTGTACAACAGAACACAACATTTATTCCCTTTAATAGTAACTTGTTAATCATTTCTAACTCCTGTCCCCAGCCTCTGCTAACCATTAATCTAGTCTTTACTTCCATGAGAAAAATTTAAAATTGGGGGATAGGGCAAGGTCTTATGTATCTCAGACTCGGTCTGAGCTTTCTGTGTAGCTGAAGAGGACCATAAATTCTGGATCCTCCTGATTCTACCTCCCAAGTGCTGGGATTACCAATGTGCACTAACATGCCCTGATGATTAGTTTTTGCCAATTTGATAGAAACTATAGACACCTGGGAAAAAAGAACCTCAAATGAGGAATTTCCTCCATAACACTGACCTGTGGGACTATGGGGGGGCACTTTCTTGACAGTTAATTGACATAGGAGGGCCCAGGCCATTGTGGGTGGTGCCATCCCTAGGCAGGTGGGCCTAGGCTATAAGCCCAGGAGGAAGCAAACCAGTAAATAGCATTCTTCCTCTGCTTCAGTTCCTGCCTCCAGGTTCCTGCTCTGACTTCCTTCCGTGATGAACTGTGACCTGTGAGTTGGAAGAGAAAATAAATCCCTCTTCCCTCCAGTTACTTTTGGTAAGTATTTTATCATAGCAATGGAGAAGCAAACTATAGCACATGCGCAGTCTATGCAGTGCTGGGGCTGGGACCCAGGACTTCTTGCATAATAGGCAAACGTTCTACCAACTTAGCTACATCCCAGCTCTGTGAGATCAAATTTTTTAGATTCTACACATAAGTGAGATCATCAATATTGTCATAATTTTTAAACAACTTTTCTTCCAAACATCTCAGAAAGTTCAGATTCTTCTCCATGAATTGTCTTAGAGCCATCTAATGCCCATGCTTGAAGTGTTAGCAAGAATAGCTTTTAACCTTCTAAGATTTAGGGCTCTACAAACTGCAGGATTTGGGGTAAAATTATCCTGTAAGATTCACTTCACAGCTACATTGTTTAAAAGTTATCCACTGTTGAGCTGTTGATAAATTCTAGCACTGTCTTTAATTTACCAGGTTACAGAGGGAGGGCAACAAGAAGGCAGGGCCTCCCTCTGTTCAAAATGCTGAGTCACAGACCACCATTGCTGCCCAGGGACTGGGGCAAGAGAAGAGCTTCAAGAGCCACTGGGGCCCCGACTCACAACTTTGCCTTGTTCAGTCAGGAATTCAGCAGTTCAGCTTAGAAACCTTATCTGGGCTCAGTTTTCTCATCTGTAGAATGGGACCAGACTTAAAGAATAAAATTATCTCTGGGGTTTAGATGCCCTAAGACAGTGACCTTCCTAGCCTTTATGCCACATAAGTATGTGATTATTTATGGTTGATTCAGTTATTACTGAAATATCAGGAAGAAGAAATATTTCTTGGAGAAATTTGTATTTCACCTGTTTGAGTTCTCTCCTTACCCCCAATTTCTTTGTGTGTGTGTGTGTGTGTGTGTGTGTGTGTGTGTGTGTGTGTCTATGTTTCCCAAGTATGATGGTTAATGTTCATTGGCAAGTTGGCTGGATTTAGAGTTACCATGGAAATATAACTCTGGGTGTGTCTAAAAGGGTATTTCCAGAAAGGTAAGGAGAGAAGACCCACCCTAAATATGGGCAGCACCACTCCACAGGCTGGGATCCTGGACTGAACAAAAAGAAGAAAGCGAGCTGAGCACCAGTGTTCATCTCCCTCTGCTTCCTGACTGTGGATGCAAGGTGACCAGATGCCTCACAGTCCTGCTGCCAGGACTTCGCACCATGATAGACTGCACCCTCAAATTAGGAGGAAAGAGAAAGCCATCCTTCTTGAGTTGATTTTGTAAGGTATTTGATCACAGCAACAATGAAAGTAACTAGTATACCAAGTCCAGCCTTTGACTTGAGAACTCTTTGGAACTCTGGGATTTGAAGTCATGACTGTGCTCACCTGACCTGGGCTCAATTGTAAAGGCCTGATGAGAATGCAGCAAAGCGATATGAAACTCAAAATCCACAGGGCAGCTACACTCCAAGGGAATTGTATAGCTTTTGCTACAAAACAAACAGAGAAAGAAAATGGAATGCATTATTTTTCTTTGTTATTTTTCTTCTTAACTAACCCTATGTAGATAGGAATAGAGATTCAAGTTGTGTAACAGCAATAATGGGCAGCCAGTATCAACCTGGCACTTTCTGAACATCTCTTGATAACAAAAAGATTTGTTTTGAAGCAGCCCAGGCTAGCATTGAACTTGATATGCAGCCAAATGTCTTAGGTTCATTTCCTGTTGCTATGATAAAATACCTTGACAAAAGCAACGTAAGGGAGAAAGGGTTTAATTCATTTCACAAGTCCAGGTTATAGTCCATCATTATAGGAATGTCAAGATGGCAGGGTCTTGAAACAGCTGTCTCTACAGTCCAGAGCAGAGAACAAGGAATAAATGCATGCATGCTTGTGCTCAGATTTCTTTTTCTACTCTTATATGGTTCAGGACCCCCTGCCCAGGGACTGATGCTTCCTGCAGTAGACAAGTGTTCCCACTTCAGTTAACGTAAGATAGTCTCCCACAGACATTCCCTCAAGCCAACCTGATCTAGAAAATCTCTCCTTGAGACTCCCCTCCCAGGTAATTCTAGATAGGGTCAATTCAATGATTTAAAACACCCATCAGGGCTGGAGAGATGGCCTAGCGGTTAAGAGCGCCAACTGCTCTTGCAGAGGACCCGGATTCGATCCCCAGCACCACATGGCAGCTGAGAACCATCTTTAACTCCAGTTCCAGGGGAATCCGACACCCTCTTCTGACCTCCGCAGCATTGCACGACACGGGTGCACAAACCTGCATGCAGACAGTACATTCATACACATACAAAATAAATTTTAAAAAATTTAAAAAAGCAAACAACAACACCCATCACACCAAGGGTAACCTTCTAATCTTCCTGCCTTCACCTGGCCAGTGCTGGGATTGCAGGCACACAGCACCAGGCCCAGTTTATGCAGTGCTGGTGATGAAACCCACAGCTTCGTGCATTTTAGCTACCAACTGAGCTACCGCCTCAGCCCCAGTCATCCTTTTGTGTCCAGCCCATTCCAGTCAGCTCAATATCCTCAAGACTCATGCATGCTGGAGCATGCATCAGAAGTTCCTCCTTTGTTTAGGTGAACAGCATCTCATCTATGTACTATATTTTGTTTATCCATCCACTGGTTTGTCTGTTTGTTGAGACAAGGTTTCATGTAGCCCAGGCTGCCCTCAACTCAGTAACTGAGGATGATGTTGAACTGATCTTCTTGCCTCTTCCAAGTGCTGAGACTACAGACATGCACCATCACACATGGATGGAATGCAGTGCTTGGCAGGCAGTCTGTCACCTGAGCTATATCTCTAGCCCATGCTAATGATTTTTTCCTGGAGGTATGTGATGATTACCTGTCATACAGAAGAGGAAAGAGAGGCACAAGAGAGGGTAAGTGCTCCACGCAGGGTGGCATGGTGAGTGGGTGGGATACAGGCTGACATACTTGGAGTCAAACTCTCAACGTCACTGTTCCTGTGGTTTGAATGAGAAATATCCCCCATAGGCTCACAGATTTGAACACTTGGCATCCAGTTGGTGGTGCTGTTTGGGGAGGTGATAGAATCTTTAGGAGATGCAGGCTTGCTGGAGGAAGTGTGACACTGGGGGACAGACTCCGAAAGTTTAAAGCCTCCTTCCACTTCCTGTTGGCTCTCACTGCTTCCTGTGTATGGCCGAGATGTGACCTCTCAGCTTCCTGCTCTGGCCACTTACTACTGTGCCTCTGTACCATGAGGGACTCTTATCTGGCTGGAACTGGAAACCAAAATAAATGCTTTCGTGTATACATTGCTTTTGGTCATTGTATTTTACCACAGCAACAGAAAAGTAACTAATACAACTGTCTTAGTCTACTGCGCAACTGTACCTTGGGAAACTGAGGAAACACTGAACTGTTTCCTTCTAGAAAGCCTGGGAAGCTCTCGGCCTTCATGGAGCCTAGAACTGAACAGTGGTGAAGAAATCACACCGTGGATGGTGTGGGATTGAGATATGCTAGAGACGGACGGTATTTAGCCAGATGTCCAGGCATCCTAGGAGAATGCTCAGAGGTAATGCTTTGTCACTAAGGACAAGCAAACTTCTGTACCAGAGGAGTGAGGTGGGAAGGCAAAGGTGGGATTTCTCGGAAAGGCCTATGCTTTCCACACTTTCTCCCCTTCTACCAGGGCAAGCCCAGGTCAGCTATGTTTCTGGGTAAGTGAGGTCAGAAGAGGCATGGTCTCTCAGCGCCACTTGATGTCTTCCTACACAGCATTTGGGCCATGTTATCTGTCCCATTTCATCAGTGACCTGTGAAGCTCCTTCAAGTGATGGAGACACTCTTTGTGTCCTTGCTTTTGTGTGTATGTGCTCATGTGTTTACAGGTTCATGCATGTAGAAACCAGAGGTCAATACTGGGTGTCACTCCTTAGGGGTGAGTGAGTGACACCCAGGAGTGAGACAGGGACTACATCTCACTTTAACCTGGATCTCACTAATTAGGGAAGTCTGGCTGGCCAGTGAGTCCCAGGGGGCCATCTGTTTCTGCTTCCCCAGTACTGGGATCACAAGTGTGCAACAGCATCCCTGGCTTTTTATGTGAGTTCTGGGGATTGACCTCAGGTTTGTCCAGCAAGAGTCATCCCAGAGTCACACGCACCTACACTAAATGCTCAACACATTTGTTTTTTAGTGGGCACTTCAGAGATTGTCAATTGGCTTTTAAAATTATACCTAAAGTAAGCCAGGTGTGGTGGCACACGCCTTTAATCCTAGCACTCGGGAGGCAGAGGCAGGTGGATCTTTGTGAGTTCAAGGCCAGCCTGGTCTACAGAGTGAGTTCCAGGACAGCTGGGACTACAGGGAGACTCTGTCTCAAAAAGACCAAAAAAAAAAAAAAAAATTATACCTACCCCCCTATAGAATAAGGAGAAATATGAGGAGGATGAGGGTCGTTCTCCAGCTGTAGATTGGAGGGCCAGCTGTTATGAGGTATTCTCTTGTAAAATCAGTAGAACGCCTTCTTTGATTGACGAAACATAGAAACTGTGAGGGGATTTATTCTCTATTCAGAACCAAATTACACAATGCTAAAAGTCTCTTAAGCTTCAACTGTAAGGCAAAATAGTATTAATACACAGGAGCTCTGACATCAAAATGGATTATGCTGCCCAAGGAGATGTTGGTGCCAGGGGATCCAAGCCGCCCACAAAAGGGTAAAGGCCTTGCCTCCAAACTGGGACAATTGCTGGGAAGAGAGGCGATAAGGCGCATGCTGTGAAGAGCCTGATATAAACATGGAAAAGAGAGTATAGAAGCCGGCACTTTGCAATAATTACAGATGGTCTCTGGAAATGCAAGAGTGTTAGCCAAAGCCACTAAGGCAATAGTAGAAAATATGGTCTCCTTGAGTCAAGCAAAGGACTCTCTCCGTCAGTCACCAGCTACACCGATGCTGCCTTGGAAAAGCGGTGCGCAGTGGCAGCCATATGGCTGTTGTTTGATATTCCCAATCTAATTGGCTTATTAGCATCCTCCCACCCTCCTATTGGAGGAATAACCCACGGCTTGATGCCAACAAGCTTACATCGCTCTAAAGGTTAGGAGACGTTATAAGCACATGAAGACGCCTGTCATACTTAACAGAAGAGAAAATTCATCATGGATTAACATCATCCAAACATCTGTGTCTATAACAAGGTAACCACCATAAAAATTAGTATGTTTAAATACCTATATATCTAATTGCTTGCTTCATTTGTAGGATGAAGGCTATATATTATTATACTGTTGAAGTACCTATATATCTAAAAAAATTGCTAATGGCTCATTAGTAGGGTTGAAAGGTTTATCCCTGGACAAGCCTGGCAGCTCCATGAAAGAAAAAAGCCAGAATTGACTATGAGCCAAGACAACAAGCATCCCGAGAAAGTAGACTGTTTTTGGCTTCTCATCCACCAATGGGGCCCCTTTTCTAAGCCTAGGGAAAAATCTGCGGGAAGAGGGGGAGTGGTAAATGTAAGGGCTACGATTGGGGTGAATGGTGTAACTACAACAATATAACTGGACACACTCATTGGATCACTTTTTGAGACATACAACCCCCCCCCCCCCCCCCCGCTGGATGGTGAGACCCATGAGCTGTTGGTGGTTTGGGCAGCAACTGCTCGAAATTGATTTTAACATGAAGGGTGCTTTACTCACAGACTATCACCTACTGTTTAAAAAAAAACAAAAAACAGAGAAAGACGCAGAAAAGTTATGGCAGAATGCATGATCTGGGACGGGTAGGGGTGGGTGGGGGGAAGGGAAGGGGATATATGCCTGAACTGAATTGGAAAATGATGTATGAAATACACAAAACATCAATAAAAAAATTATACCTAAAGCATAATTTCCACATTTGTTATCATCTAATATCTGTGGACTATTTCAAATATAAATAAAATGTTTTTAGTTGAGATTTCTTTATCCATTACTAAGAAATATAAAATATTTTCAAATAAATTAAACATTACATATTAATGTTTCTTGTGTGTCTTCACTCCTTCCTCCATTCAGAGGGCATGGTGGGTACCCACTGCCTAACATCTCTATGTATTTAATATCATTACATATCATGGTGAGAAGGAGCGTGAAGCAGCTTTTCACACTGCATCCACAGTCAGGAAGCAGAGAGAGATGAGTGCTGGTGCTCAGCATTCAGTCCAGAATCCCCGCCCTGCACATGCTCCTGCCCCTATTTGGGGTGGGTCTTCCCTGCTCAGTTAAATCTCTCTGGAAACACCCTCACAGGCACACCCATGTGTGTATTCTAGGTGGTTCCAAATCCAGTCAAATGGGCAGTGTACCCATGAACTCTCAGTAGTTGTGATCACTTTTGCAAGACCTGAATCAGTTCAAATCAGTGAACACTATATCATGGACAGAAGGAGGGTTCACAGACCAACTCCTGGGGGAGACAGATTCTTTTTCAGGGTTGTGGTCCCTGGTAAGACATCCAAATGCCCGTGGCCAGCACTACACCCCATGTGCATAGAGGGAACACAAATTGGATTCACTATGTTACATATATTTTAAAAACAGAAGAGAGGCTGGGTGTGGTGGAACATGCTTTTAATCTCAGCATTTAGGAGGCAGAGACAGGTAGATCTCTGTGAGACTGAGGCCAACCTGGTCTACATAGTAAGTTCCAGGCCACCTGGGGCTACAGGGAGACCCTGTCTCAAGACACACACACACACACACACACACACACACACACACACACACCACACACAAAGAAAGAGGGGGGAATAGAAGATACAGGATTGAAAGGAACATCAGGGGAGGGGACCCAGGAAGGGTTGGAGTAGGGGAGGGAGGAAGGGGCAGATATGGTAAAAAATGCATTGTATTTGTGTATGAAATCCTTAAAGAATCAAAAAGATAGAGCATCACATTGGGGTGCCTATGAAGCAGCTACTTTAGAGCTATAGTGCCTCAGACAGCTTGGCCCCCTTGGCATCATAAGTTTGCTGTCATCCACTTGCATCTGTCCCCAACTGGACATGAAGCCACAGGCCCAGGCCAGCAGTTTTCTGGCTTTCTTTCATTGGATGTGGAGGAAGAGAACCTTCCCTTTGCTTCCAGTCAAGGCCAGACATTGATTCCTAGACTGGGATTGTATAGTTGGGCTCCTTCCTGTTCTGCACTTTGTCTGCTGCACAGCACTGTCTGCCTTACTTCCAAGCCTGTGCATGTCCCTCTGAGGCTTCTTTTATGTTGTACTTGTCACTGACAGGTATCTGGACCACAAGAGGTACTGGGCAGGATACACTCCCTGCTCTCTCTCTCTCTCTCTCTCTCTCTCTCTGTGGTGTGCATATGTGCATGTCTACAAGCATGTCTGTGTGTGCATGTGTGGTGTCCAGAGGTTGACACCCAGTGTCTTCCTCTGTTGCTCTCCATCTTGTGTTTTTGAGACAGGGTCTCTTTATTGAACCTGGAGCATGCCAGTTCAGCTGGACTGTCTAGCCAAAGGACTCCAGGAATCCCAATTTGGGGATTACAGATATCCAGTGCATGCTAGGAATCTGAATTCAGGTCCTCCTGCTTGCCCTGCAAGCACTGCACAACTGCACCATGTCCCCAGCCTCTCCCTGCTCTGCCTTTACCAGGTGCCTCTAAAGGTTTTGTGCTCTGATTGCAGCTTGCTCCTTATGCCTGTCAGGCAATACCCTGCTTCCAATTAATTCCTACTGCTATTTCTTTCCTTGTTGTTTGCTTGGGGGTTATTTATTTATTTATTTTTGAGTCTGGGTCTCATGCAGGCCAAGCTGCCCTCAAAACCCATATGTAGCCTAGGATGACCTTGAACCACTGATCCTCTTTCCTCCGCCTCCTGCGTGCTGGGATGACAGGTATGTACCACCAGGCTTTGTTTATGTGGTGCTAGGGATGGAACCTGGGGCTTTGTGCACACTCGGCAAGCACTCTTCAACTGCGCTACATCGTCAGCCTTCCACTTCTATTTATCATGTAATGTTAATCCTTAGCTGTGATGTCCTGTGAGACCAGGGTAGTGACGCTTTGAGTCACAGGCCTCGCAGAGGACAGGCTGTCCCAGGCTTCCAACAGCCAGGTCCCTGTGGCCTGCATTTCTGATAAAAATTCTTGCCGTTTTGTCTTGTTTTTGTTTTCCTTTTCAGACAGGGTTTCCTTGTACCCCCAGCTGGCCTAGAACTCACTATGTAGACCAGGCTGGCTTTGATCTCACAGAGATCCACCTGCCTCTGCCTCCTGAGTGCTGGGATTAAAGGTGTGCACCACCACCACCAACAACTACAAAAAAAAAAAGACTGGGTCAAAGAACTGACTGAAACAGTGAACTTCTGCTTGAAACAGTAATCTTCTGCATCGAAAATTTTAAAACAGACTAAGAAAAAGATGAAAAAACATGTTTGGCAGAATGCATGAGCTCTGGTGGGGTGGGGGGCAAGGAAGGGGGAACAGATCTAGATTTGATAGAAATTTTGTATGAAATGCACAAAGCTTCAATAAAAATTGGCTTTGAAAAAAAAAAGGTGTGTACCACCATACCTGGCTCTGATATACATTCTAGATAGCAGTCACGTGGAGTCCTTTCCTCAGTCCACAGTGACAGGAGCACTTGACAGTTTTCACTACCAAACTCATAAATTCTATCTTAAATCTTGTCGAGGTACTCGGCCAAACACAGCTCTCTGAGATGCTTCCTGATTCTGAAAATGAGCTTACAAATGTGGCTGAGTTTTCAATATGTGATGGTTCATCTCAATAGTCAGCCTGATGGGATATAAGATCACTATGGAAATAAACCTCTAGGCACCTCTGTGATTTCGTAGATTAGGAGTTTGTAGATTAGATTAACTGAGGTGGGAAGACCCACCCTAACTATGAGTGGTGCCATCCCATGGGCTGGGGTCCTGAGCTGAATGAAAAGGAGAAAGTGAGCTGAGCACCAGCACTCATCTCTCTCTGCTTCCTGACTTCAGATACCAGCAGCCTCACGCTCCTGCCTATCCCACCATGATGGACTGTATTTTAAACTGTGAGTCAAAATAAGCCCTTAAGTGGCTTTGGTTAGATATTTTTGCCACAGCCAGGAGAAAAGTAACTAGTACACAAGGCTGTCTAAGGCCATACCATCCTGAACATGCCTGATCTCATCTACAACACAGGGCAGTTGCACCTAGTGGTATAATTTAGCATCAGCTGACCCACCCAAATTGCCAAGATAGAATGAACATTCTGAGTTGTACCAGCACAGGCTGCATATGCCCATGGAAAGGTAAGAGAGTCATGGGCAATGGTCCATCACTGTCCACACGTGGTCTCTGAAGATAAGTCCAGGGCCACGCGGAGCCTCATGCTGTCAGCCCTATAGGTCAGCAGCAAGAGGGATTGGCTCAGAGCTGTTCCACTGAGGTCTAGTTTGATCTCAGGGATCTTCTGATAAGTGCCACATGATTGCACCCCTCCCTCCCCCCACAGATCCCCTTGGTTTCTCCCACTGGTGATAAACGCTGTTTTCAATGAACTCCAAAGTCCTGATAATTTCTATAGAAAAGGTGTCACAGTATTTATTTAATGATGATTACATGAAGCCAAGTTCCTGATGCACTTGCCAGCCTGGAAAAATAAACAGTTCCTTAGGGACATAAAATTCCAAGCACCATCAGAAGGTTCCAGAATGGTGCAAGTCACCCATAGAATGGAATCTCTATACTCTGTTCTCCTTGCTGTTCATGTGGTCCATGTCAAGCTAGGATGGATAGTGGAGCTAGGGATGTAGCTCATGACAGAGTGCTTGTTCACTGTTATAGTTAGGTTTAAAATAAAAAAAAATTAGATTAAAAAAAGATTTTATTTATTTTTATTTTATGTCTTTACGTGATTTTCTTGCACGTATGCATGTGACCATATGGAGGCCAGAAGATGGCACTGGATCTCCTGGAACTGGAGTTAGACTGTAGACAGTTACAGTGTGGGTGCAGGAACCCTGGTCCTCTGCAAGAGCAGCGAGGTCTCTTAACTGCTGAGATAGCTCTCCAGCCCCACTTTTTTTTTAAGATTAGAAAAATTACATGGATACGTGTGTGGGTATGTGCATGTATGTGTAGGTGCCTGTGGAGGCCGGAAGAGGTTGTTGGATCCCTCTGGATCTGGAGCTGGAGTCACAGATAGTTGTGAGGACTCAGATGTGGGTACAGGGAACAGAACCCAGATCCTCTGCAAGAGCAGTACACACTCTTGACTGCTGAGCCATTTCTCCAGGCCCTATGTGAGGATTAGTTTTAACTGTCAACCTGATACTATCTAGAAACATCTGGGAGGCAGGCCTCTGGTCATGTTGGAGGCATTTATCTTGGTTACATTGGCTGAAGAGGGAAGATCTGCCCACTGTGGGCAGCACCATGCCCTAGGCAGGGGGTCTGAGCTGCGTAGAGTGGAGAAAGCAGGCTGAGCACTAGCATGCTGGGATTGCAACCCAAATAAATCCTTTCTTTCTTAACTTACTTTTGTCAGTATATTTTGTCGCAGAAACATGAAAGGAAACTAAAACACCACCTGTGAGGTTCTGGGTTCAAGCCCAGTGCCAGAAGAAAAATTAATGACTGCAGGTGGAGTTTTCTGGAAGTGGTGGCACATGTCTGTAATCTCAGCACCCAGGAGGCAAAGGCAGGAGGACCAGAAGCTCAAGGCCAGCCTGGACTACCTCTCTGAGATAGTGTCTCAAATAAACAAAACAAAACAAAACAACCACTCATGTGGCTAACACTGTAACTCTAGGACATTCTAGATGAATCTGGGTCAGATGGAAGTTTAGGTGATATGTTTATTAACTTATTTTTTCATATTTGAAGAAATAGAATCTTACTAGGTTCTACATGGACTTAACAATTCTAAACTAGGGTACGGGAGATGGCTCAGTCTGAGTTCAAATCCCCACCACCCGTAAAAATGATTGTGGCTGTGCACATCTATAACCCCAGCTGTGGGGGCATAGACAGAAGGATTGCTGGGATTGCTGGCTGCCAGCCAAGCTCCAGGTTCTGTGGAAGACCCTGTCTCAAAGGAATCAAGCGGAGAGCATGGAGCAGGACACTTGACATCCTCCTCTGGGCTCCATGCGTGTGCTCAGACCCATGCACCCTCCCCACATCCGTTCATATAAAATGCATACACATGCACTTTTTTTTGAGACAAGGCCTCCCTTTAGCCCAGCTATACTGGAACTTGACATGTAGACCAGGCTGGCCTCAATCTCACAGAGATCCTCCTGCCTTTGCCTCTGGAGTGTTGGGATTAAAGACATATCCACCATGCCAGGCCATAGGCATGCACTTCTAAACTAAATTCCTACTGCTGAATCCATTAAAAATTGATCTACAATGAAGAAACATGAATGAATATACACACCCTGTGTGTATTAGTTCTCAGAAGTAAATGGGGCTTTAATTAGAGTTCTGTAATTTATAAGAATCGGGCAGTTAAAATAGAAAAGCAAGGGCTGAGAATACAGTTCTACAGTAGAGTGCTTGCCTAGTATGTTTGAGATTCAATTCCCGACACCTCAAGAAGCAAAAAGAGCAAATAAAATAGGAAAGCTAGTGCTTTGGGAGGTAACTACAGTTTCTATCCCCATTACATTATTATTTAAGCATTTCAGTAATTCTGCTAGGGATATGTATTAAATACATTAAGTGCTTAAATAATCACTTCCTTTTTTTTAAATAAAATGAAACACAAACTTTTAAAATACTAACCCATTGTATTATGATCACATACAAATTTTATTATTACTAGGAGAAAGCAAATAATTACCTTAGAGAAAGTAAACACAGGAAGGTGTGGAGAGGTTGGGAGAGTGCTTGCTCAGCATGCATGGAGCCCTGGGTTCCATTCCCAGCAATGCGTAGACTGGGTATGTGGCACATGCCTGGAACCCCAGCCTCAAGAGGAAGAGGCTGGAGAATCTAGTTTATCCTCAGCTATTTAGTGAGTTTGATGCCAGCTTGGGCTACCCTGTCTAAAGAAAGGAAGGAAGGAGGGAAGGAGGGAAGTAGGGCAAGGGAAAGAGAGAGAGAGAGAGAGAGAGAGAGAGAGAGAGAGAGAGAGAAATTCCAATTTCTTTCTCATCCCTTCTCTGAGTTTTTCAGAGGTTGAATGCTTTGTGAACTTACTGGAGATGACATAAAATCAAATAAACTGTTTAAAACCCTCAGTGTCTGGACAGTGTCATGAATGGGCCACTTTACCATAATGGGGTTTGACTCCGCTGCCGGAGAGAGAAGGGCCAGGGACATTAAGCATGACGGATGTGTGGCTGAATTAAGCAGTCACGATAACTTAAACCATTAGTTATTAGGTTTGTATAAAACTTGAGGGACTGGGCTGGGGAAATGGCTCAGTTAGTAAGGTACTTGCTATGCAAGCATGAGGACCTGAGTTTAACCCTAAAAACTATGTGGAAAGCTGGGTCTGCCAGGGTATGTCTGGGCAGCCAGTCTAGCCATGGAAAGCTTCGGGTTCAGTGAAGACTATCTAAAAAATACACAGTGAAAAGCTGGGTGTGGTGGTGCACTCCTTTAATCCCATACTTGGGAGGCAGAGGTAGCTGGATCTCTGTGAGATCAAAGCCAACCTGGTCTACACAGCCAGTTATGGACCAGCTGTAGCTACAGGGAGACTGTGTCTCAAAAACAAAACAACAGAATAAAATCGAATAATATGGTGGAGAATGATGAGAAAGACAGCTCAGTGTTAACCTCCAGCCCCTACACATACACACAGAAGTATGTGTACCTTCACTGACAAGCGCATGTACACATGCCACATATACACACAAAAAGAATGCAGAGGTGACATGGTATCTGTTATCTGGAGTGATAATATGCAACCTGTTTCTGTTTTATCTGCAGCTTTTAGGTTTGGGGTCACAGTTGAGTGACAGAGCATGTGCTTAGCATGTGTGGGCCACTAGATTCAAACCCCAGTACCCACACCCCAATCCCACTCTTTAAAAAGTTGTGATAAGCCGGGCGTGGTGGCACATGCCTTTAATCCTAGCACTTGGGAGCCAGAGACAGGCAGATCTTTGTGAGTTCAAGGCCAGCCTGGTCTACAGAGTGATTCCAGGACAGCTGGAGCTACAGGGAGACCCTGTCTCGAAAAGACCAAAAAAAAATAAATAAATAAATAAAATAAATAAATAAATACATAAATAAATAAAATAAAAAGTTGTGATAAAATTGACCATTTTAGTCACTGCAGATGTGCTGTCTGGTGGTGTTAAGTATATCACACTGAGGTAGCCATCAGCCCCCCAGAACTCTTCATCTGCCAACTCGCCATTTCTCCTTCCCTAGCTGCTGGCAGCTGTCACCTACTGCCTATCCCCAAGAATCTGATCATTCTAGGTCCTTCATATGACTAGACTCATACAGAATAAAACACCTTTAAAAAGTAAATATTAAGGGTGTGGGGAAGATGGCTCAGTTGGTAAAGTGCTTGCTGTGCAGATCACAGCATCCACGTAGCATGCTGTGAGTGGAGAGGGTGCTTATCTTGGCACTGGGCGGTGGAGACAGGCAGATACCTGGAGCTTGTTGGCCTGCTAGCCTAACTAATTGGTGAGCCCAATGACAGTGACAGACCCTATCTCAAAAGACAAGGCGGCTAGCTCTAGAGGAATGACACCCAAAGTTGTCTTCTGGCCTCCACATGTGTGCACATGTGTATCTACACCTACACACACACACATATGTTCCCATATGCAAATGCAACACCTGCCATATTCATTCTGCACAAAAGTATTAATAGAAATAACACATTTGACAAGAATAGCTCTTTACAGTTTCCACAGCAGGTAGGTGACATGGGACAGTGGAAGGAGGAAGCAGACTTCAGGGATGGTTCCCTGCAGTGGTGAGCAAGGCCTGTGGTTGGAGCCCAGAGAAGAGGATGAGTTGGTGGCAGGAACCAGAACCAGGTCCAGCTGGAGGGAAAGCAAGCAGCAGCTCAGCCAGTGGGAAGGAAGATGAAGGCCTCCTGCAGGGCAATGGCTGCTTTATATGGAGAATTTGTGGGGGGAGAGTAGACACTGGAAGCTACTGACAGCTTCTTCTTTTGGATTAGATTGTAGTAGAAGCGACCACATGCTGACTGTACTAAACCACACTTCCTTCCAGCCAAATAGCCTATAATAACCCTTTAACACAACCAGCAGGATCCTAGATCCAGTATGTCTGTTCCTGGGACCTGCCCACCAGCAGTTACTAAAGGAAAAATGAATTTTTTCTTTCCTCAAAGCAAAGCAACTTAAAATACTTTTGGCATTGAAATTGCTTTGTGTTTAAGAATTGAGTTAAGAAATTGGGGACATGTATAATAGAAGACAACTGTTCAAGACATTACAGTAATAGGCTGGAGACATAACTCACTTGATAGAATGCTTGCCTAGCATTCATGAAGTCCTGGGTTCGATTCCCAGCACTTGGATAAAAGCAGGCATGGCGGCACAGATCAGTAATCCCTTTACTTTGGAGGTAGGTGCAGGAGGCTCAGAAGTGTATAGTTATTCTTGAACACATAATGAGTTTGTGGCCAGCCCGAACTACATATAACCAAGAGAGAGAGAGAGAGAGAGAGAGAGAGAGAGAGAGAGAGAGAGAGAGAGAAATGAATTTCTCTGTTAGTTCTATGAACTGGTTCTACTGCTCCTGAATATTTTGACAAGCACTTAATCATCATATTCAAAGAAGCACAGTGAATGTACATGTATCCGCATGCTTATATGTGCAGGCATGTGTATCACTTGTGTGCAGCACCTCAGATCTGGGATGGAGCAGCTGTACTGGACAACTGTGCTGCTGGAGCAGTGTCAGGGTTGGAACTAGATGGTGTGTGAACCGAGCCAGGCAGAGGAGCACCTGGGTACCGCCTGTATCCTAAGGGCATCTCCGAGGACTTGAACCCATCCATGGGCTTTCCTTTCTCCTCCTAGGAATGTGCTTTGGGTAGGCACTGGCATTCTTTGTTATATTCTTAAATATTAGACCTGGCAATCCACCCACAAATGCTTTGTGTTTGTAAGTGCACATGTACATACACATGTGTACATGTGGAGGCCAGAGGCCAACCTCATATGTCATTCCTTAGGTGTTGTCTAACTTGATTTTTGAGACAAGGTCTCTCACTAGCCTGTAACTCACCAAGTAGGCTAGGCTGGCTAGCAAGTAGAGATCTGCCTATCTTGAGCCACCCCAGTGCTGGGGTCACAAGCATACACCATCATGCCTAGCTTTTCACATCAGGTCTTCACATTTGTGAGGATTTGCTGTCTCAGCCATCTCTCTAGGCCCCATGAATACTTTCTGTACTGATAAAGGTCATTAGGAGTTACTACATGATACTAGCTTCAGTTTCTTTCTTTCTTTCTTTCCTTCTTTCTTTCTTTCTTTCTTTCTTTCTTTCTTTCTTTCTTTCTTTCTTTCTTTCTTCTTTTTTCTTCTTTTTGGTCTTTTCGAGACAGGGTCTCCCTGTAGCCGCAGCTGTCCTGGAAGTCACTCTGTAGACCAGGCTGGCCTTGAACTCACAAAGATCTGCCTGTCTCTGCCTCCCAAGTGCTAAGATTAAAGGAGTGTGCCACCACACCCAGCTAGCTTGCAGTTTCAAATAAACATGCATATTGAACATATGAATTATTCCAACAATTTATACAGACTAGATGACTCTAAACTAGAAAAACTATTCTAGCCTAGACTCCTGCACCAGATACACACATTCATTTCCTCTTAGTGCCAATCATTAATTTATGCCACTATACCCACCACACAGAGCACTTGAACAATACTTAAAGTTTAAGGGAGATGAGTGGTAGAATTTTTAAGCTAGCCTTTCATAAGGACAATCTCTTTGCTTTCTCCAGGACCCTAAAGTTCAGACTTTTGGAGAAAGTCAGAATGAATGTTAACACAGGTCTTCAGCTGAAAAGTTCCCTTTGGGTATCTGAGGTTGGCACCCAGCTCTGATAAATGAAGGGAAGATATTCATGTGCTTTTACTATTATTTGTTTTGATTCCTAGAGTTTAGAGCTGGCATGATTTTCTTTCCCATTAATATTCACAAAAGGAGGTAAGGCCAAGATGGATAATTAGATTGATACTTGCTCAGTCAAAGATATTAAATAAAAAATTCTAACTACCAAATATGGGAGAACTGTTCACATAGCAAAAACACAGGCTATTGTTAAGTGACAGTGATTGAATGACTGAGCATGTGTGTGTGTGTGTGCGTGTGTGTGTGTGTGTTCCCATGTGTGCTCCTGTGTGTGCATTGTGTGTTCAGTGTATATGTTCACACGTGTGCAGGTGCACACATATATGGAGGTTAGAGGTTAACTCTGGATGTCACTCCTGAGCATTCTTGTGCTTTGAGATAGCATCTTTCAGCATCCCAGAACTCACCAAGTCCAGGCTGGGTGACCAGTGAGCCCCAGGGATCCATCTGTCTCTGCATTCTCCCTGTTGTTGGGATTACAAGCACAGGCTACTGAGCCCAGCTGTTTAAATGTGGGTTCTAGGAGCTGAACTTAGGTCTTTGTGCTTGCAAGGCAAGCACTTTACCAACTGAGCCATCTCTCCAGCCCATGACTGTTTCATCCAAATACTGAATTTGCAGTGTAAGCTAACTGCTGTACCAGAAACGAAGGCAGAAACTGAAAATAAGGAGTGTGTCCA
The DNA here is from genome assembly GCA_009823505.1 of Rhizomys pruinosus. Classification (NCBI taxonomy): domain Eukaryota; kingdom Metazoa; phylum Chordata; class Mammalia; order Rodentia; family Spalacidae; genus Rhizomys; species Rhizomys pruinosus. The sequence continues at coordinate 28,945 of VZQC01012446.1, read as the reverse complement.
CGAGTTCAAGTCATGCTTATGGGGAGCTTCCATAAAATACTGCTACTTCTCCAAATTGACCTTGAGTTTGGAACAGAGAAACAAAACGTTTCCCCTGACAACTGGCCTTCGACACTCATCCTGAAGATGAACTTGTAGCCACAGCTGGGGCTGGTTCTGGGTGTCTCAGTAAGGGCTCAAAATTCTCACAGAACCAGCTGGGTTAGATTGTATTCTGTGCCATCAATCTTTCCTGTCAGTGGTAGCTGAAGAGTGCATTTCCATGCAGCCCAGCAGCTTTAAAAGCCAAGGCAGAACTTTAGATCCTGACACACCTAAAACGAGCCATGAGTTTCACTACCTATATTAGTTACTTGACAAATGCAACTTTAAAAAGCTTTACTTTGGCGGGGCTGGAGAGATGGCCTAGCGATTAAGAGGGCCAACTGCTCTTGCAGAGGACCCGGGTTTGATCCCCAGCACCCACATGGCGGCTGAGGACCGTCTTTAACTCCAGTTCCAGGGGAATCTGAGACCCTCTTCTGACCTCCGTGGCATTGCACGACACGAGTGCACTGACCTACATGCAGATAGTACGTTCATACACATACAAAATAAATAAAATTTNCTCAGGTTCTCTGCAAGAGCACCAAGTGCTCTTAACCACCGAGCCATCTCTCCAGACCCTATTTTTATTATTTTAAATTATGTGTATTTGTGTGTACATATCTGTGTATGCGGTTGTCCATGGAAGTCAGAAGGGTCCCTTTGAGCTAGAGTTACAGGCACTTGTGAGCTGCCTGATCTGGGTGTTAGAAACCAAACTCAGGCCCTCTGGAAGAGCAGCAGTTTGTGTTTCTGACTGCCGAACCATCTCTCCAGACTCCAAAAGAATAGACTTCTCTGTTTTTAAAATTATTTTTGAGTTCAAGGCCAGCTTGGTCTACAGAGTGAGTTCCAGGACAGCTGGGGCTACAGGGAGACCCTGTCTCGAAAAGACCAAAAAAAAATTTTTTTTTGGTCTTTTCGAGACAGGGTCTCCCTGTAGCCCCAGCTGTCCTGGAACTTGCTCTGTAGACCAGGCTGGCCTTGAACTCACAAAGATCCGTCTGCCTCTGCCTCCCAAGTGCTAGGATTAAAGGCATGCACCACCATGCCAGGCTATAGCTGACCTTGAATTTTCATCTGCCTCCTCCGCCTCCAGAGTGCTGGGATTCCAGGCATATGTTATCACACTCAGTCAGAAAGACACTGTTGCAGAAACTTCAGAGCAAGATGAGTTAACCCAACCTTATCAGAACCATGAGAATGGAATGATACAAAATGTCTATATCTAATATAAGCTTGTTATTTGTGTTCCTAAGAAGAAAGAGATTTACATTTTTATCTAGCACTCTCCACCTTATTTTTCAAGACAGAGTCTCTTGCTGAACAATTCAGGTGGGCTGGCTGGTCAGTGAGTTCCAGGGATCCTCCTGTCTCCACCTCCCGAGTGCTGAGGATATAGATGCACACTTGGGTTATTTTTGTGGGTGGTGGGGACCCAAACTGAGGCCTTCATGCTTGTGTGGCAAGTGCTTTATCCACACAGGCATCTCCCCAGCCTCAAGATCACCATATTTAACAAGCCAGGATGATCAGGTTTATCCACTGCAAATTACAATGTCAGGCTACAGAGGGATACAGAACTGCAAGTCATCTGCACCCCGGGATGCTGTGTTTGACTTAGAGATGTTGGACAGACCCTGGAATGCAACTTTCCTTATTTACAAAGGCTGTCAGGGTACATTTTAGCAGCTCTTAAGCCACCAAAGTTGTTTATGGGTATTTGGCAAGGGTTCCCTGGCATTTTATCTCAGTAAGAAAAACTTACAACAGTCAGACCCAGACACCAAAAAAAATGTGGATGATGAATGTGAACAAGGCAACTTCGTGACCTAGTGGAAGACAGACTGAGATGTTATCCAGTCCTCAGAGTAGCTCTGACCAGATCATAGTTGCTCTTCCCCAGAAGATCCCATAGTAAAAAGCAAAACAAGCAACTTCAACTCATATCCTCAACTTTTGACAATTTTATTCAGAAGTATTATATGTCCAAAAAGCAAAATGGATTCTTCTGAATCTGCTCGTACTGGTTGGCTTTAGCTGTCAGCTTGACACTACATAGCATCATCTGACAGGCCATCCTCAGTTGAGGAATTACCTGGATCAGACTGGCCTATGGGCATGTCTGTGGGGAATTCTCTGGATTGATAATTGATGTAGAAGGGCCCATCCCACTGTGGGCAGCACTGTTCCCAGGAAGGTGGTCCTGGACTACATCAGAAAGCTAGCTGAGTAAAAGCCAGCCTGCAAGCCAGCTTCTTTGGCTGTGAAGTGACCCAGGAACTCACTGGGTAATGCTCCCATACAGGGTGGGGGTGACGGCTCAGCTGGTTAGGTGCTTGCACTCCAAGCACAAGGACCTGACTTTGATTCCAATAAAGAAAAAGAGACACTTGTAAAAGCCTAGCTTGAAATTTCTAACATTTTCTCTTTGCACACATTGCTCAGTTGGTATAACAGAGCAGCATAAATTTATAACTGGCCCTGCAATGATCAATACTGATGGTCATCTTGGCAGGATCTAGAATCACCTAGGAGACAAACCCCTAGGCTTGTCTGTGAGGGAGTTTCTAGACTGGGTTAGCTTAGGTGAGAAGACCCTCCCTGAATGTGGGTGGCACTATCCCATGGGCTGGGGTCCTGGACTGAATGAAAAGGAGAAAGCCAGCTGAGCACCAGCATTCATCTCTCTCTGCTTCCTGGCTGTGGATGCAATGTCACCAGAGCCTCACACTCCTGCTGCTGTGCCTTCCCCACCATGATGGACTGTGCCTCCAAACTGTGGCCCAAAATAATCCCTTCTCTTAGTTGCTTCTACTGGGCATTTTGTTACAGCAGTGAGTAAAATAACTAATACAAGGCCCCTGGAGTGTTACCTCTTCTATACACACCTGCCTATCTGCCACAAGGCTCTGACCAAAAGCCGAATGACGCTAGCCCTATGCTTTGAACTTCCTAGCCTCCAGAACTATGAGTTAAAGTAAATTTCTATTCTTTGTAACTTACTGAGTCTCTGAGACTTTGTTATACCAACAGAAAACTGGCTGAGATACTATCTGTCACATTAAATATTCAATAAATGAATGAAGAAATTGAATGCCAAATTAAAAAAAAAATCCACTGAGGGCTGGAGAGATGGCCTAGTGGTTAAGAGTGCCGACCACTCTTGCAGAGGACCTGGGTTCGATCCCCAGCACCCACATGGTGGCTGAGAACTATCTGTAACTCCAATTCCAGGAGAACTCCAGTTCTTGGGGAATCCAACACCCTCTTCTGACCTCTGCGGCATTGCATGACACGGGTGCACAAACCTACATGCAGACAGTACATTCATACACATAAAAAATAAATAAATAAAATTTTAAAAAATCCACTGAAATAATACACTGGATCACCAAGTTGGCTTAGGATTCACAGGGAGCATTTTACGGAAGACCTGTTCAACTATGCTCTGTTCTATTAGCACATGATTTGGATGCATTGTAGTATAGACAGATTTGGGAAGTTAAATGTAGCTAATGAGACAGTATGTAAAGGGCAGAAAGCTTTGGGAAGGTACTGCTGCTGCCAGATTGTTTGGAGGAGAAAAGCGGTGTGTTTATTTTTTGAAAGATTTTTAAAAAACACATTATCCCATTATAAACAGTAACTCAATTAAGTAAACTGTTTAGCTGAATTTTTCATTCTAAACACAAATTAAAGACATTATGTGGAAAATAGCTTGGGGCAGGCCCCACGGAGGTGATGGGCACTTGTTTCAAGAAGCTAAGACTGATGTCCACATTATAAGGCATGTTATTTTTACCAGTTCAATAAACCATTTTTTTTCTCAACCCAAAGTCCTTGCGTATGACCCAAATGAAAGGTGATTTATAGAAAGGCAAAAAAAAAAATTCTCAAACTAGGAAGTTATTGTTCCATTTGCCTACTTGTAGGAAGCAGCTGTTTGGTTTTAAAATGTGCACTGAGTGGATCTTGAAAGGGGGGTTCACAGTCTTAGATTCTCAGTGGAGAGATGAATCTGAGAAGGATATGGTAAAGGCAGGAAGGCTTGGGAGGAAGGAGAAGTATTAGCACAGAGTCCTTCCACAAGTTTTTAGGAAAGCAGAGACTGGAATGGCATGGGGTCAAGAATATGTAAGCGATGGGCTGAGGCAATGCTCAGTGGGCAAACCACTTGCTACACAAGCATGAGTATTTGAATATGGATCCCCAGAATCCATATAAGAACTATATGTGGCAGCATGTGTCTATAATTCCAGTGCCTCTATGGTGAGAGGGTAGACAGAGACAGGAGAATCCCTGGAAGTGCATGGGTCAGCTAGCCTGGTGTACTCAGTGGTCAATAAGAGTTTCTGTCAAACAAGTGGAAGGCAAGGACTGATGCCCAAGGTTGTCTTCTGACTGCCACACAGGCACTGTGGTATACACACACACACACACACACACACACACACACACCCCAAAACAAAACAAAACAGAAAAAGAGAATACATAAATCCCTAAAAATGTAACAGGCTAATAAAACCCATTGTTAGCAATGATGTAGGAGAAATAAGAATTCTTACACATCACAGGCAGGTGTATAAATACACATACATGTGACAGAACAGTTTGGCATTCCATACTAACAATAATCCTATGCTATAATCTACAAATTCTTTTCTAGGTGTATATCCAGATTATGTGTCCCAGGGGCTGTGGGCAAAGTTATACAACAGTAGTGATGCTCAAAGCAAAAAATAGTGAAATCCATTAGTAGTTGAGAGGTTAAGAAAATGTAATCACTAGTCATCAAAGAAACACAAATTCAAACTACTGGTGAATGGCAGTCACAAGGAAAGAATAAGAGGTGGTGAGGATGTGGACAAATGGGAGCCATTAGTGAGACACTGCTGGCAGGGATGCAAATTAGTCCAGCCACTGTGGAAATCAGTATGGAAGTTCCAAAAAAAACTAAACTAAAAATACATCTACCATATGGCCCAGCTGCTATTCAACCCCTGGATATTTATTCAAATGATTCCAAGGCAATATATTACCAAGATCCTATCAAATTAATGTTTACTAACTTATTGTTCACAACAGCTAAATTATGGCAGAAGCTTAGGCATCCAATGATAGAGGAATGGGTAAGGAAGATGCCTTGGTCATCAGACAGAGAAAACCGATCTGGAACTGGCCTAGAAGCCTCCTCCCTGCTGGCGAGCTCTCACAGTATCAGAAGGTGCTATGTGGGCTGCTGGGGGGAACTGTTCATCAATAATCTTCCTTATCGGGAACCTGCAAGCGATACTATTGACCAGGCAGGCAAGATGTGTCATAGTGGTAAGTCTGTTATATGGCTTTTTGATTGAATTTGAGGCCCACTCCATGGTATAGAATTCACTTTTGGTGTAAACCTAGTCAAATGCCAGTGACTGGGGAGGTTATAAGGCCCTAGCAGGTAAACTACTGTTACTGTTTTCCTAAATTCACATGATATATCTGTCAAATTGCCTTCTAAACAGGCATATTTACACCTATAGACCATTGATGCTTTTGGTTTTGGATAGTGAAGATTCTTTATGCAGAGACTCACAAAAGTGCTGACAATAAGTAATAGTTGAATGCTCTGCCATAAATGGAACTTTTACATCACCTGTAGGAACAACATTCTCGATATGGATATAATCTGACCTAAAGACTTTGACCTGGTGCTGGAGAGATAGCTCAGTGGTTAAGAGCACCGACTGCTCTTGCAGAGGACCCGGGTTTGATTCCCAGCACCCACGTGGTGGCTAAGAACTGTCTTTAACTCCAGTTCCAGGGGAATCTGATGCCCTCTTCTGACCTCCGCGGCATTGCACAGGTGCACCAACCTACATGCAGACAGTACACTCATACACATAAAAAATAAAAAGACTTTGACCTAACCTTGCAACGAAAAAGTTACTGTTTCTAATGTAAACAAACTCACTGAGCCATGTACTCCTCTTATGACATGGGAATATGACCTTAATCCCTCAGAATCTCTCCTTGCCCTCCACCCAAGATGGAGTAAGAATGAGGGTACGCATGCTGAAAACAGTGTGCCTTTCTCATTGCAAACAATATGAGAAACTGAGTGTGTGTGGCATTCCAGGTCTGGGGATCAAAGGACAATATTCTCTGATAAGAGTGGGCCCAGACTTCTTCTTCCTCATTTCATGCTAGAGATACTGTTTCAATAAAGAGTGATCAAGGTCCTCCCCCAGGAGCACAGTTTCAAGAGAGCTCTAAAGGAGCAGGTGCTCAGCAGTGTGGATCTGCTCTGGCTTCATGAATGCTAAGAGTCAGATGATTTCTTTTTTACTCATCACCATAATATGGCTTAGAAATGTCACAATCATCCCTGCTAGGGATCAGGAAATGCTATGGAAGAAGGCATAGAAAGAGTGTAAGAGCTGCAGGAAGTTGGGGGAGTGGTGTGGAATGCTGACTGGGAAGTATGAAGTGGCTGTTGCACTCTTGGAACTCTCAGCAACTGTGATTACCTGCACAAGATTGGGCCCATTAGCATTTGTAATGGAGCCACTGGGGCTCAGGAGGCCCCACCTCACCCTGGGGAGCTGCAGGCAGTTAATGGTTGATAAGAGAGGGAAAGACATTTTCTTCAGTGGTGTACTTACTGGCAAGTTGCCCATGCTACCCTAATGAAACTCACTGGGACACACACACACACACACACACACACACACACACACACACGCACACACACACATGCGCGTGCACACCATGAAGGAAGAGAGGCTAGCAGTGGCAAAGAAGGGGCTCAATGGGAGTAAGAGAAGAGAGGGTACAGGAGTGAATATGATTAAAGTACATTATATACATGTATGAAATTGTTATGGTGAAACCCATTATTATGTACAATTAATATATGCTAATAAAATATTAAAGAAAAGAAAACATAGTATATGTATACAATGAGATTGTTTTAGCCATAAAGAAGAACAAATTCATGTCATCTACAGGAAAATATATGTAACTGGGATGTGTGTGTGCTGTTGTTGTTTTATGCATGTGTTATGTGGTATATGTACGTGTGCATGTGTGTATGTAGTATGTACCCACCACATATTTACGTGTGGAAGTCAGAGAAGGATGTCAGGTGTCTTCCTCTATCTCTCTCCACCTTATTCCCTTGAGACAAGGTCTCTCATTGCACCTGGGTCTTGCCATTTTTCTGCTAGTCTGTCTGGCCAGCAAGCCTCAATAACCCTCCTGTCTCTGCCTCTCCCAGTACTGGGGTTACAGGTATGTGTGGCTGTGCCTAGTTTTTTTATATGGATCCTAGAGATTTGGGCTCAGATCCTAATGCTTTTGTAGCAAGTGGACTTACCCACTGAGGGATCTCTCCAGCCCCACCTGTGTGTTTAATTTAAAAAAATTATGTGTATGTGTGCATGTCTGTGTGTGTTTATATACACATGTGTACAAGAGTCCATGGAGGCCAGAATAGGGCACCAATCCTCTGAAGCTGGACTTACAGGTGGAGTTATAGGTTGTGTGGATGCTGAGAACTGAATCTGGGTGATCTGAAAGAGCAGCAAGTGTTTTTAATCATCTGAGCCATCTCTCCAGCTTTCTAGCTCTCTGCTTCTTAACCTTTCACATCCTATGATGTCTTGCTGGTTCCTTTTCACATCCCATAATGCCTTGCTGGTTCACTTTGGGAACTCACCTCTCTCCAAGGAACACATCGGATAGATTTATAAATGTGGGAAAATTCAGGTTGTTTAAAACAGGGTAACCATGGATGGGAACAAGCAAAGTGTCATCTCCCTGAAATTAGTGAGAAAAAGTCAAGGTTAATGTTTGAAAAACTATCATTTTGAAACATAAACTTTTTCTCATCATTATAGAGTTCCCTTAAGTTAAGAAACTTTAATACTTTACATTAAAACATTTCACTTCTTTTGTGTATGTGTACACATGTGTGCAGGTGCATGCGCATGGTGTGTGCATATGGAAGCCAGAGGACAACTTCAGGGGCTATTTCTCAGGAACCACCCACATTTTTGTTTTTGCGGCAGGGTCTCTCACTGGCCTGGAGCTCACCAAGTAGGCTAGGCAGCTGGCTAGTGGGTTCCAGGAATCCTCCTCTCTCTGTCTCCCCAGCACAGGATTACAAACAGGCATCATTATATCCACCATTTTTTAAGTGGGTTTTGGGGATCAAACTTGGATCCTCATGCTGGCATGGCAAGTTCTTTACCACCTGAGCTGTCTCTCCAGCCCCCAAACACTGAATTTCTTAGCAATAAACAATATACCTCATTGGAACAATGTTTGCTATTACCTGAGAAAGCTAAAGGTAATACTTCTGTCATGTAGATACAAAGATAAGGATCTATCTGCTTCTAACTGGAAAGGCTATGGAGGCCAAAGAGAAAGCAGCCAGCACAGACTGCCCAGTCCACGCAGCACAGAAAAGAAAGCAGCCAGCACAGACTGCCCAGTCCACGCAGCACAGAAAAGAAAGCAGCCAGCACAGACTGCCCAGTCCATGCAGCAAAGAAAGCAGTTTAGTGCAAAGAGTGCCAAAGCCTAATTCTGGTTTGGCATGATGAGTGGCCTCTCTGGTCCTTTGCAGAGTAGAGATAATCATATTTTTCCTTGAGGGGATCTTTAAGCAGTGAAGCAGATGGCAGACAGCCTTTAAACATAAAAAGTATTGCATCAACATAAAATACCACTATTAGCCTTGTGAGCAGTGGCAGGGAATGTGGCCAGAGCTCCTCACCCTGGCTTCTTGACTCCAACCGAGGTCACAGAACTGAATGTGAGGGCTACAAAATATTTGGCAATGGTAAAAGATTTCAAAATGCACAATGACAAATAATTAATTTAAAATCAAGTATGTGGGGAATCCAAGAGGTTTCTAGCCATGCTTGTCCATGTTATGTCACTGCAGCCTTGGTTCTGAACCACAACAGGTGCCCTTTACAGTGCAGATGCCTCACACCACAGAATGCCAGTTGACACTCCCTGAAGCACCTCATCTCAGATTCGACACTCTTGTATGTTATGAATTGTGGAGTTTTTAGTGTCCATATAAAGTATTCTGCTCTTGGGGCTGGAGAGATGGCTTACCAGTTAAGAACACTTGCTGCTCTTCCAGAGGACCCAGGTTCAATTCCCAATAGCACCCACATGACAGCTAACAACCATCCATAACTCCAGTCCAAGGGGATTCAACGCCCTCTTCTGGCCTCTGTGGGCATTGCACATACGTGGTGTACTTAAATACATGCAGGCAATATATTCATACACATAAAATAAAAATGATAAATATTTTGAAATAAAATAGTCTGTTCTTATAAGAATAAATGTTTAATTATGGAAAACAAAGGCTGTATTTTTCTTTTGTCATTCTCCGGCATGTATCAAATTAGTATATTTTTGAATTATGTGTTATGTTAGAAAGTTTGGGGTTTTTTCTTGTTTTTAAGGTTTATTGTGTATGCATCTGAATGGATATGTGTGATGTTGAATGCATGTGTGCATGTTAGTGTGCTTACTCCTGAATACTCAAGGAGGTAAGAGGATTTGCTGAATACCTTGCTCTGTCGGACTCTACCTTATCCCTTGAGACATAGTCTGTCACTGAACCTGGAGCTGACTGGCAGCCAGTAGTCCAAATAATCCTCCTCTATGTCCTCCCGTGGGGCTGGAGTTACAGGTGTGCACATCCATGCCCAGACTTTTACATGGGTCCTGGAGATTTGAATTCAGGTCCTTATGCTTACACAACATGCAGCTATCTTAATCCATGGAGCTATCTCCCAAGCTTTTTTTTTCTTAGACAAGCTTTTGTTATATAGCCCAGCTGGCCTTGAACTTGAGACCTTCATGCCTCCTGAGTGCTGTGATTATAAAATAAAAATCAAGGCAAAAATGTCTTTAAGACAGACCTTTACTATACAAATTGTAAGTCATTAGTTGAAAAGAAAAAGGAAACTCATTTGCTGCTAAGTCATAACCTTCCTTTTTAGTTATGAAATGTTAGGAGTTAGTTAATTTCAAAGCTTCTGGAACTCCAAGACTGGGTTTGCAACAAACAGAAAGATGGGGCACAGGTGACCCCAGGTGGAGCTGGCTCAGGCTGGAGGCTGAAGGATTAAAATAAACTCCTAACAGATATAAGCAGCTCAGGCAGGCCACCAGGATCCACCTCTCTGAGGCCCACCAACTCCATGGACATTCAGGCCAGCTGCCAGTGTTTATATCCACAGAATGGATAGCTATTCATTTTCTAGCCTTGCGCTTAAAGAACTATGCTAAAAGTTATTTGATGAAGCTTTCATGGAGCCCTGTACCACAAGCAAACGAGGGTTTGGTATAGGCGGCAGACAACTGCAGCATATGGTGTCCAGGGAGTCTGCCCAGGTTCTCTGTGGCTTAAGCTCATCTCAGCCAGGACACAGGTGACCATGGGCCTCACAACTTCATACATCATTCAGAAAGTGCTGACAGGTCATTCTGGCCTTTTTCCCCTCCCTTCAGGATATGGAAGGTTAAGTGCTAGGTACCATAGAGTGTTTCTGGAGCATTCCCAGGATCCCTACCACCTCCTTCCAACTGAGACACAGGTGCAGCTGTATGCCCTCTAGCTTCTTACAGCACTGAAAACCTCTGACAGCTCACTCCAGCTCTATTTTGTATTCCCGTCCAGATATACAGTGCTGCCCTCTCCCTTATCACTACCAACAAATAGCAGCTTCCAGAAACTCACCTTACAGTGAACTCGGATGCAGTCATAATAGTACCGCCACTCATCTGGAGAAAATGTGACGGTGATCATGAGAGACAAGCCAGGGATGAGGCGGTGCTCCTGGGAGGATAAGGGGCTATTGTCAGACAGCAGCAGGGGGATGACATACCACATACCCCCAACAGCCATAAGACAGAAAACCTCCACCCAACACAGACCCCTGAGCCGGGCAGGCAGCCCAGGAACGCTTACCTTCTTCTCATAGTTAATATGAAAGTATTTGGTCTGTGGGGGTAAAATATGAATATGCGTGTCTTCATCTGAAATGTTGGCCAAGTACTGAGGGAGGAAAAAGGCAGTTAGAGTTTGGACACTTGTATTTATATATTCATCTCTTCATTTTCTTATATGTCATTTTTATTCCTACAGGGATTCAAGATGTATTTTTAACTTTTTAAAAGACATGAATTACAGGCTAGGAAGATGGCTCGATGAGTGATCTGCTTGCTGGGTGTGGTGGTTGGAATGAGAAATGTCCCCCATAGGTTCTGGTACTTGAAGAGTCAGTGGTGCTGTTTGGGAGGAGGTGCAGCCTTGATGGAGGAAGTATGTCAGCAGAGGTGGGCTTTGAGGGTTCACAGCCTGGCCACTCTTCCAGTTCGCTCTGTTTTGTGTTTGTGACTGAAGATGTGAGCTCTCAGTTTCCAGCCAAGCTTCCCTGCCATGGTAGACTGGTTTTTGTTGTTGTTGTTTGTTTTGTTTTGTTTTGTTTTGTTTTGAGATAGGGTCTCCCTGTAGCCCCAGCTGTCCTGGAATTTGGTATGTATACCAGGCTGGCCTCACAGAGGATCTCACAGAGATGTTCCTCTCAGGTGCTGGGACTAAAGGTGTGCCTACCATACTGGTTAGATGATGGACTCTTTTATCCCTCTGGAACTGTAAGCCAAAATAAATCTTTCTTCCATAAGTCAGTTTTGGTCATGGTGTTTTATTACAACCACAGAAAAATAGCTAATATACTGGGCAAGCAAGGAACCAAGTTTGGATCCCCAACACCCATATAAAGAGCTGGGCATAGCAGCAGTACACACATGAGAACCCCAATGTTGGGGAGCTGGAAACAGGAAGATCCCTGTGGATACAAGGGTGAGCTGTTCAGTGGGAGACTCAGTGAGAGTGACTGAGGAAGACAATGATGCTTCTTCTGGTCTTCTCATGCACCCACACACGTGTATACACCCGCACATACGTGCGCATATACTGCATAGTCATACACCACAGACATATACACAAAGAAAATATTTAGGAAAAACTGGATTTTCCTATCCTTAGAAGGATGTTTTTGTTATATATGTACTTTCATATGTTTACATGTAATGTAATGTTTTAATATGAATAGCACATAACTTTTATTTTCTTTTTAATTAATTAATTAATTTTATGTGTATAAATGTACTGTCTGCATGTAGGTTGGTGCACCCATGTCGTGCAATGCCATGGAGGTCAGAAGAGGGTGTCGGATTCCCCAGGAACTGGAGTTAAAGACGGTTCTTAGCCACCATGTGGTGCTGGGAATCGAACCCAGGTCCTCTGCAACAGCATTTGGTGCCCTTAACCACTGAGCCATCTCTCCAGCCCCAACAAAATAATTTCTTAAAAATTTTAAATTGCATTTATTTACTGAGGAAGGAGGTGCACACATGTGCCAGGACACACATGTGGAAGTCAGAGGACAACTTTCAGGTGTCGGTTCTCTCCTTTCACCATGGGGACACTGGGGATCGAAGTCAGATCACTGGGCTTGGTGGCAAATACCTTCACCTGCTGAGCCATCTTACCGGCACCAAGTTGTTGTTGTTTTTTATTCATTACAATTATTTATTCGGGGGTGGGGCAAATGTACCACAGTACACATGTAGAACTCAGATGACATCTTGCTGTGGTGGGTTCTGTTCTTCTACCATGTAGATCTCAGAAACTGAACACAGGTGTTCAGGCTTGGCAGAAAGTACCTTTATCAGCTAAGCCATCTCAAGGGTTTCTTGAATTGCTTTTTGAGACAGGTTCTCCCACTTTACTGGAGCTTGCCAATTCCTCTGGGCTGGTTCCCATCTATCTACCTGTTTCCACATCCTTAGTACTGGGCTTCCAAGTACATGCCACCATGTCCAGCTCTTCTTTTTTTTTTTTTTTTTTTTGGTTTTTTCGGAAAAGGGTCCCCCTGTAGTCCCCGTGGTCCTGGACCTTCCTCTTTAGACCAGGCTGGCCTTGAACTCACAAAGATCCACCTGCCTCTGCCTTCTGAGTGCTGGGATTAACGGCATGCATCACCACACACTGGCACCATCCAGGCTCTTTACAGATGGTTATCTGGGATGCCAAAAACGGGTCCTCTCATATTACGCTCCTTACCTCTTGAACTATCTCCCCAGTCCCTGCTTTTTAGATGACCCAGTAACATACATTCCAAACTGACATGGTTTCACTATTCTGATTAGTCTCCCCGCCTCTTTTATTTTTATGCTGTGGCTAGGTCCAATTCTTGTTGTCAACTGAGAGTGGTAATACTCTGTAGTGATTGACTGTTGTGAGCAGTGGCCGCGACAGCTTAAGAGGAAGTACTTAGCCAGAAATCGTGGTTGGGTGCTGTTTTTGTATTTCATAGCCTCCGAAATGTACTATGCCTGGTCTTGCCTGGATGACCTTATTACTCAAAAGCTTGGCATAAACCTCTATAAAATCAAAGCAGATAGTCTGTCATGAGACAATAATGAGAATATCATATCAAAGAAGATACTATTAAGGAGGACTATCTTTAATTTAGGGCACTTGAAACACATGAAATTGATACAGTTGTCAATAAGATTACTGGAATGATTCTCTTTTTCTACTTTAAAAAAGATTTTTATTTTTATTTATGTGTATGTCTACACATATAGTGGGCTGTTTGTGCTTCTCAACTTTCTCCCTGCTCGGGTTTACTTCCTCCTCCTTGGAAACATGCTCTCTTTTGTGTGTGTGTGTGTGTGTGTGTGTGTGTGTATGAACATGTGTGTGGTTCAGTAAAGGCCAGCCTGCAGAATTGTTCTTCAGGAACTGCTCACCTTGTTTTTGGAGACAGGTCTCTCATTTTTACCTGGAACTGGCCAATCCAGTTAGGCTGACTGGCCAACGGATTCTCCCTTTTCGCCTCCCCAGCAACAGGATTACAAGTACATAACACTGTACCTGGGACACTTTTGAAGTTGGAGAAAGGTTTACTAGTGTTCCTTCTCATCAGATGAGTGTTCACTGTCATCAGCTTTGGGCCAAGCTAAGGGCTGGAATGAGGTGAGGATGGTGTGTCAAACAACACTATTTTCGTGTTTTATTGTTTGTTTTTTGAGAGAGTGTGTCACTATGCAGCCCCAGCTGGCCTGTAACTCGCTATGTAAACTGGGATTAAAGGTGTGTGCCACCAAGCCCAGCTATTTGGTCATTTTTTTTTTAAGAATGAAAATTACCACTATTCGGTTTTGTTTTGTTTTGTTTTGTTTTGTTTGAGGCAGGGTCTCATGTATCCTAGTCTGGCATCAAACTCATATGGCTGAGGACGACCTTGAACTTCTGATTCTCCTCCCTCCACCTCCTGAGTACTGGGATTAGAGTTGATGCCACCACACTAAGTCTATGGATGCTGGAGGTGGAACCTGGGGCTTCACAGAGGCTGAACGAGCACTCTACCCACCAAGCTACATCTCCAGCCCATATCAGTAAATTTCTTTAATGCTGAAAAACATTTCTCGGCTCAAGATAAAGATGGACAAGACACCATTGTGCACTTGACACAGTTTAAGGTGACAAAAGAATCATAAAGATTGTATTGCTAAGCTTTAAGATGGGCCCTGAAACCAAAATCCCAGCATAGCTCAGGAAGCTCCGCCCCAGCTGAGAAGCTAACTGGGAGGGGAGAAGGGTGGGAATCTGGATTTTTCAGCAATGGGGCCCCTGAGAGGCTACCTGTGCTCGAGTAGATGGCCCCACACTCATGTACATACAGGCAGCACTAATCAGTGTGTGTGTGTGTGTGTGTGTGTGTGTGTGTGTGTTTTAAGAACACATGAAATTGAGAGGGAAACATTCTGGTGGGAATGGGGCAGAATTAAAGGGAAGGAAATGGGGGGTGAATTTCATCAAAATACATTATGGGCATGTAGGAAATTCACAATTTAAAAAATAACTATTTTTTAAATTGATACAACAGGGTTATTTCCTTGTCAACAAACATTCATAGAAAACAATAAAAAAAGTGAAGCTTGAAGGATCAATGTGTATGCTGGAGGGGCATGGTGGGTGACTGAGGTTCATTTTTGTTATCGTTTTTGTTTTATTTTGTTTTTGAGACAGAGTCTCCCCATAGCCCCAGCCATTCTGAAGTCACTTTATAGACCAGGCCAGCCTTGATCTCACAGAGATCCACCTGTCTCTACCTCCCGAGTACTGGGATTAAAGGCATGTATCACCATGTCGGGTTTGGAGGATTATTGTTTTAATGGTGAACTTGACCCAACCTAGAACCACCTGGAAAGAGATAATATTGTTATCAGGCTTAGGGTTCACAGCCTGTGCTCCAAAAAGCCAGGTTTAACCACCTGCCCTCAATTAAAGAAGCCAAATTAATAATAAACAGCAGAAAAGAATTATTTGATGTGGCCACATTGGAAGAGGGACAAAGAGATCCAGTGATTCCCCCAAGTCTGTCTTTGGGGTCCTGACATGAGGGTAGGGGTTAAATAGAAAGCAATAAATACAAGCCAAGCCATCTGGCCAGCTGTGGTCCCCTGCCCGCCATGATCTCAGCTCCAAGTCTCTCCTGCAACATGTTTGACAAGCTGTAAAACTTTCTTCAGGAAATAAGTTCCTCCTTTGGAAGACCCCAGAAGGGGCTTCAGCTACTTCTTTTCCTGGGGAAGTTCTAATTTCTTGGGGTTCATTCTTTCAATAGTCTGACAGCCAAAGAAAAGAACACAAGTGTCCCTTTAGAATATATTCATTCCCGCCAGACAGGTTGGGAGCACAAGGAAGGCTTGTCTACATTGCGTTGGCCTGTGGGCATGTCTGCGGGGGATTATAACGATTACCTTAACTGATATGGGAAAATTCTGCCTGACAGCTCCTGGTACCATTCCCTGGCTTGGAGTCCTGGACTGTGTAAGGGTAGAGAAGGCTAGCTGAGCACCCGTGTGCATGCCTTCATTGCTCTCTGCTCTTGACTGTGGATGTGATGTGACCAGCTGCTTCGAGTTCCTGGTGCCTTGGCTCCCCCATAATGATGGACTGTAATCTAGAATTTGAGCTAAATAAGCCCTTTCTACCCTTGGTTGCTTTTTGCCAGAGTATTGTATCACAGCAACAGAGATGAAGTTAAGGCAAGAGGTAGAACACGATGGTAGGGAGCTGCTGGTCATCAGTCTCCATCAGCTGGCCGCCAGCTCCTCCCTTACCAGATGCCCACCCAGGGCAAAGGTAGGACTTTTCTATGTCTCAGTTGCTCCAAACATAAAGTAGAAATGGAATGTTCTCAAGAAGTTGTATGGGAGTCAGATGAAAGTTATGCAGACAGATGAGCCTCACCCATCAAGCTACAGGATTTTCCAGTGGCTTTCTTGGCTATGTGAAATGCTTGAAAAGGTAAAGTGCCCACGCACTAAAGGAGCAGGGTGACCTGCTGTTGGGAGCTGGCATGGAAAATGCACGTATTCTGAAGACAGGGTGACCTGGTGTGGCTAGGGCTGGGGATGAGTCAGGCACGGCATGTGGATGATGCTGGGTGTCAGATCAGGGCAGGGCAAGATAGAGAGGGACAGGAAAATTGGGGGGACCTGAACAAAAGAGAGGATCCCCCTAGTCTGGAATCCAGTTGAAAGCTCCCATAAGCAGAGAAGCAAAACTTCCTGCACATAAACGAACGCTGAAGGCCTTTCTCAGTTCCCAGCTATAAATCTACAATTTTCTAGGAATCTCACCAGAAACAACATTTACAGGGAAAGGACATGTGGTAAATCCCTTGCGAAACTCTGGTGGCTTCTGGTTTTACCTTATCAGATTATAATTACATCCAAAAATTTGCTAGAGCTACCCTAATGTCACTTATCAAAAGAAGTGTGTGTGTGGGAAGGTTTCTTATCAACCTTTTGAGGTTCTGACAGCCACTAAAATGGTCTAGATGGCAAATGCTAACATGCTTAATTGTAGCTGTGTGTGGTGGCCTACGCCTTTAATTCCAACACTTGGGAGGCAGAGGCAGGTGGATCTCTATGAGATTGAGGCCAGCCCGGTCTACATAGCAAGTTACAGGCGAGTTGGGATTTCAGGGAGACCTTGTTCAAAAAGTCAAAAAAAAAAAAAAAATCAAAACACTTAATTGCAGTTCCCCCTTGAACCTACACCCACACTTCGGTTATGTCTTAGAAAAACCCACATCCACACTTTTGGGTGTGTGTTACTTTCTTTTTCATTGAAGATTTGTGCTTTTCATACAACATTTCTTAAGGAAATCTATACCCATTTCCCCTCCTTGCCCCCACCCCACTAGAGCTCATGCATTCTGCCATACATGTCTTATATCTTTTTTTAACGCTATTTGAAAATTTATTTATTTATTTTGTATGTGTATGAATGTACTGTCTGCATGTCGGTTTGTGCACCCGTGTCGTGCAATGCCATGGAGGTCAGAAGAGGGTGTCAGATTCCCCTGGAACTGGAGTTAAAGATGGTTCTCAGCCACCATGTGGGTGCTGGGGATTGAACCCAGGTCTTCTGCAAGAGCAGAAGCACTCTTAACCACTAGGCCATCTCTCCAGCCCCATGTTTTATATCTATTTCTCAGTCTTTTTTGTTTTTTAATTTTTCGATGAAGGAGTTTACTGTTTTGGGCAGAAGTTTACTGTTTCAGTCGGTTCTTTGACCCAGTCCTTTTGTTGTTGTTGTTGTTCCTTCCAATTTGTGTTGCTCCAAAATATGTGTTTATACACACCATACATATACCAAAATTGTGACGTTTGAAAATAAACTATAGATTTATTCCAAATTCTGAGAACCTCTCTTTCTTTTAACCCTCAGGCTTAATCCTATATTAAAATAACTTTATTAAACTCCAGCTCTTCATAAACTGCCTAGTTATGAAATTCTTCTCTATATTGAAGCTGTGAATACTGATTTGGTCTGAGTGGAGGTCCTTAATGGGGAACTCCTTGGGCTGTTGAGAGAGACCGTGACAGCCATGTCTCTGTCACCTTATGCTGACCAGGGGCCAAGTGCTAAGCAAAGGAATTGTGACTTCAATCTATATACTGAGGGAGCCATTAAGAGCTGGAGAGATGGCTAAGTGCTTAAGAGCTCATAACTGCTCTTCCAAGCATCCATGTCTGGTGACACATAACCACAACTGCCTATGACTCCAGCTCCAGATGACCCGATGACCTTTTCTGTCCTCCTGGGGCACCTTCACTAGTATTCCCCACACAAACACATAATTAAAAATAAAAAATCCTTTTAAAAACCAGAAACAAATTTTTTGCTGAGTGTGATGGCACATGTCTTTAATACCAGGACTTGGGAGGTATAAGCTAATGGATTTCTGCAAGCTCAAGGCCAGCCTGGTTTACATAGCAAATTCCAGGCCAGCCAGAGTTATACAGTGAGACCCTGTCAAAAGGAAGGAAGGAAGGAAGGAAGGGAGGGAGGGAGGGAGGGAGGGAGGGAAAAGAAAAGGAGGGGGAAGAGAAGGAGAAGAGAAGGGGAAGGAAGAGAGACAGAAAGACACGTAACTACTAAGCTTATTCAAAGCAGGACAGAAACAAGTGTAAGGCAGGCTTCTGGAAAGGAGACAGAGTTTGGAGACCATGGTGAGTACTGTGATCAGGACCCACTGAGGGTGGTCCGTAGTGGTGTTACAGCAGGTATTAGACATTGGAGAGTACCCATTGGGAAATCCCAGGTTCTGGTGTCCCAGAACAAGAAACTGTATCAGGGACATGTAGATAGTGGTAGGAACAAAGGTAGCTTATTAAAATAGAAAAGCACTTCTGAAAATGGAAGTGGACTAGGGCTGTAGTCCACTTTCCTGTAGAAAGGTCAGAGGCTCAATGGTGAACCCATTGTACAAAGGATCAGGATTTTTTATCCCATATGTTGTGCTTTTTCTGCACATGCTCTGTTACATGCCAGCCTTTGTTGGGTAGGTATTCCAGGCCTTCTCAGGCATTGGTTTCTTTCATATGCTAATCTTGAGGAGGATGGATGGACACATGTGTGCCCATGCATGTGGAGACTGTAGGACAACCTTGGGTGCTCTCAGGAACACTGTCCACCTTGATTTTAAAGCAGGATCTCCCTCTGGCCTGAGACTTGCCTTTTAGTCTAGGCTGGCTGGCCAATGAGTTCAGAGATCCCCTGTCTTCACCTCCCCGGTACTGGGATTATAATCATGCTTGTTTATGTGGGTTCTAGGGATTGAACTCCTGTCCTCAGGCTAGCGGGGCAAGCACTTTACCTACAGAGCCATCTCCCTAGCCTTCAAATGCTATTTTCAATGCCCAGTCTCTCCCCCTACTCTCCTGCTGCAGTGGGAAAGACAGGAAAGACATTTGAGGAATAGGAAGCCATACAATTTGGTGATTAATTCATATCCAAAACCTCTTATTTGAGGGCTGGAAAGATGGCTTGGAGATTAAGAACTTGCTGTTCTTCCAGAGAACCTGAGTTTGGTTCCCAGCACCCACATAGGATGGTTCAGAACTGCCTGTAACTCCAGCTCCAGGGGTGCTGGATGTCCCAATTCTCAATGCTCTCTCTCTTCTGATCTCCAAGGATACACACACACACACATACACACACACACACACACACACACACACACACACAGAATCATGTAAATAAAAATAAATGCATATTTAAAATCTATTTAAGTAGGTAAGTTGAACTTAGTTGAACTAAGTTGAACAGAACTTCTATTCTTAATAGCAAAAACTACTATGTGGCTACAAAATGATATAGATAAATCAACACTCACATTTTCCACTTCCTAGACTGTGGACTGCCACCCCTAGAGCTTGGGTCTATAAAGACAAATCTACTTTCTCCCCACTTACTGGATTCCAGGAGGTGGTTAGGCACTTCTCTTTTCTTGGGCTCCTCCACCAGGCTCTTCAAGAGGAGAGGCGACACCTTTTCGAAGGGTTCTTCCGCATTCTTTAGTTCCTGCCTGGGGGTTTTCACAACTGGCATCTTATCATGAAAAATGGAGTTGTTCTTCTAGAGTCAAAGGTCATTTCCTGGAGAGAAAACAGCAGGGGTAGAATCATCCATGAGAAATCACACACGCAATTCTCAGTTCTTGACAAATATCCCCGTCACTACACGGTGCACTGTGCGGTTCAGGACCTCCCTGGCTCTGGTCTCTGCCGGACACTTCATTCCCACACACAGCTGTCTCATTAATCATTTTACACCACACACATCATAACCCAAATGGCTCCATTGGTCCAAACTCTTCTGTGGTTCTTAAGAGATTTTTCCAAAACGTTCTCCTGGGATAATTTATGGGCATATGAAAGGCAAAACAAAGACTTTCAATGCCAAATAAAGTGTCCTAGTTTCATTTCTGTTGCTACGATAAAATATTTTGACAAAAAGCAACATAGGAAAGGGTTTATTTGGCTTATATAATTTCAAATCATTGAGGGAAGTTGAGACAGGAACCCAAACAGCTAATCACACAACACCTATAGTCAAGAGCACAGAAATTAATGGTCCCATACTGCCTGCTTGATTTTGTTTGGTAGCTTTCTTCACTCTTATAGAGTTCAGGGCTGGGTCTTCCTATAGCAATTAGCAATCAAGATAATCCTGACATGCCCAGAAGCCAACTTGAATGTAGATAATTTCTCATTAAGATAATCTTCCCTGGGGCTGGGGAGATGACTCAGTGGTTAAGAACACTTGTTCTTATTTTAGAATAATATAAAATCAAAATGGAAAAATGTGAAAAAATAAAATAACACTTGTTCTTCCAGAGGGGTTGGGTTCAATCCCCAGGACCCATATGGTGGCTAACAACCATCCATAACTCCAGTTCTGGGAGATCTGATGCTCTTCTGGCCTCTGCAGGCACTGCACACATGTCGTGCACTTACATATATGCAGGCAAAATATTCATACTCATAAAATAAAAATAACAAAATATTAAAAACAAAACAAAGATTCTCATCCCAGTTCTAGGTTGTGTCAAGTTGAGAGTTAAAACTAACTCCTCTTCTGACATGTCTACAGATCACTTTCATATGGATATGCAATGAAGGGGTGTTCCTTCAACCTTTGGATTGTTTGCAAGACATAGGCTTTCTTTTTGTGTTGTTTTTTTTGTGATCCCTTGAGTTCATTGTCAGAAGGGTAATGTGCCAACGTGTAACAAGGTTCGAGGATGGCACATATCACGCAAAAGCGTGAGCACCCAATTATCACACTTATGAACCAAAAAAGGATCAATATAGGCTTTCATAAGTCATCATCTTCTGAGTCCCTCTGCTAATAGGATGATGGAGAGGTAATAAAACCCCCAGGTGGCCAGGACACTGAGACCTGGGACACTCCTAGGGAGTCTGTGAATCTCAGTCTAGATCTCAGTCACAACCCTTCCATCTTTCCTTAATGTAGACATTTGAAGTTCCTTTTTCCTCATGAGATGAATGCTAATCCTACCCACTCCCTTTAATGTTCTTTCCCAATTACTGTTCTGTAACTCATCTGGCATTGATAATTTATTGTCTTGTAATAGTACTTGTAATAGTACAAATCTGACATTTTGTTTAATTATTAGTGTGTGCGTGTGTGTGCTTGCCTGTGTGTGTGTGTGTGTGTGAGAGAGAGAGAGAGAGAAGCATGTGTGTGAGGTCAGAGGACAACTTTGTGGATTCAGTTTTCTCCTTCCACTTTAACATGGGTTCTGGGGATTGAATTCAGGTCTTTAGGCTTGCAACACAAACACCTTTACCCACTAAGCCTTCTCTCTGGATCCAAACTCCACATTTTCTATATCAGCCACAATTCTCTCTTAACTTGGGGTCTTTCCATAGGCCAGGAGGGCTGCTCTGGGAAGTCCCTGAAATTGAATGTAACATCATGTCTGCATGTTTATGAATTCTGTATTTGTTTTGTTTTACCTGAAGGCTCCTCAATTTAGAGTCCCAAGAGTCTACACCACAGAACACAGAAATACAGTGACTTACCAAAGAAGGTGCCTAGCAATGACTTTCCGAAAGTTTCTAGCTGCTCCCGCCCCCCCCCACTGCCCCTGCAGCAGCCTCCTCCCAAGCTCCTGCGTTCCCTCTTACCTTCCAATACCTGCCTCAAGTTCACCCTACTGCTCTTGCTCTTCCAGGTCCCCCGAAAAGCCACCGAGGGTACTTCAGGCAGGACCCAGAGCCGCTGGGGATTTTCTTATGTCCCCTTGACCACAACCACTGAATTTGACGTCATGGTTGTCCCTCCCCTCCCCCTCCGCCTCCACTCCCCCACACTTTCTTTGTCTCTTACGCAGGGTCTCTCACCCTGTCAATCCCCTCTTCCCTTTTACTCCAACTCCTGCTAAGAGTGAATCACAGACCCCCACACCACCCTGCCCTAATTTTGGGGGGCTCCAACTCTCCTCCAACCCCGGCCAAGGGTGAACACTTTTTGGACACCTGCCTGGGGCTCCTGGGGCTCCTGGGGCTCCGGTTTACTTCAAGCAGCTCTGCAGCCACCTACGGCCACTCTGGGCCCTGAGTCCGAGGCCGCTCACCCTGGAGAGATGTTGGTTCCGGGGAGGCGGGATTCCGCTGCGCAAGCACTTTAGAGCGTTGCCATGACAACACGGACGCGCTCCCTGGGAGCCGGGAAAGTGGGCAGGAAGCGGTGGTTAACTTCTTGAGGCTCTGAGCACTGTGTGGGGCCTGAGGAAGAATTGGAAGGATATGGGAGGCAACGGATTTCCCGGGAGAGACAAGAAAGTTGGAAGACAGCACGGACTAAATGTCCGTGGGAGCAGAAGAGAGAGATGACCAGGCTGGGGCGTGGCCTCCTGGGTCTAGTGGGCGGGGCTTGGACGCGCTACCCTTTTTTTAAAGTTTGAAAGTTCATCTTACGGTAAAGTTAATGCGGAGCTGGACAAAATGCTATAAGAAATCCCACACTGTAAATTATCACCTATTGCTAAAAAATGGGGAAAAAAACTGAGAGAAAGATGCAGGACAGTTATGGCAGAGTGCATGATCTGGGATGGGGTGGGGTGGGATGGGGGGAAGGGAAGGGGAAATATGCCTGAACTGAATTGGAAAATGATGTATGAAATATGCAAAGCATCAATAAATAAAATAAAAAACAAACAAACAAAAAAAGAAATCCCACACTGAGCTGCAATCATGATCAAATCTCAACGAATCTGGTTTCTGGTTCATCGGTACCGTCCTATCATTTTGAAGAAATACTTCAATATCTTTGCATCCATACCTAAAAAAAAAAAAAGAGTGAAAAGAGTGTCTTTCATTAATCCGCAATTTCATCCGTGTAAACAGTGCACCTTGGGGCTGGAGAGATGGCTCAGCCATTGTAAGAACTGGCTGGTCTTGCAGAGGACTCGGGTTCGATTTTTAGCACCTACATGGTGGCTAACAACCGTCAGTAACTCCAGTTCCAGGGGGTCCGATGCCCTCTTCTGACCTCCCGGGGCATGGCACAACATGGGTGCACTCTCATACATGCAGGCAAATACTCATACACATAACAAGAAAGAATGGGAGCTGGAGAGATGGCTCAGGAGTTGAGAGTGCTGGCTGCTCTTGCAAAGGACCAGGGTTCGATTCCCAGAACCTACATGGCAGTTTACAGCTGTCTATAACTCCAGCTCCAGGGGATCTGACGCCCTCTTCTGACCTCTGCCTGCATTGCCAAGGGTGCACTTACATACATGCAGGCAATACATTCTCACACATAAAATTTTTTAAAAGTAAAACTAATGCATCTTAGTTATATGTGCCCTCTGCTCTCTCTTCCCACTCCCCTAAATGCCCAGCTACTCCCTCGGGCTCCCTACAGACACCCTCGAGAAGCCCTTCCCACTCCATGTCCACCGAGTCTAATCAGTACTGCCTGTTGGAATGGTGACTGACTTTGTTAACCTGATAGCTATAATGAGTTCAGGAGTGTGATGGCCATGTCATGTCCAGAAGACAGCATTTCACAGCACTCCTCCCGGTCCTTAGGCTTTCTGCCCCTCTTCAGGGATGTCTCCTGAGACTTGGGGTTGGGTGGACAGATTGATATAGGTGTTCCATTTAGGGCTGAGCAGACAATAAAACACTTATTCTCACCACTTTGGTCAGTTATGAGTTTCTTCATTAACTGCTGACCACTTGAAGAGAGAAGCTTCTCTGGCCAAGGGCAGCCCCAATCTATGTACCCATTCATGTGCATGTATGAATATTTAGTGGGCAGTTTGATAACATGTTGCTTAGCAACACAACATTAGTATGTTCCTCCCTCTGACCTGTGACCTCCCAAGTCATGAGATTTTGACCAGGTCTACAGTACCACAGATAGAATTCCTTCCTGTGGAGCAGGACTCAAGTCCAAGCCAAAAGAAATTGGTTACCCCCATAACTTCTGTGCCACTATTGCACCTGTGGGCACATCTTGCCTGGCAGGAGGGGGTGGGAGAGAGTTAACCAAAATTAAATATTATTAAAAACCCCTATGGAAACCCACTCCTCTGTAATCTAGTTAAAATATATAATTAAAGGCAGGCGGATGTCTGTGAGCTCAATGCCAGCTGGTCTACAGTGAAGTTTCCAGGACAGCTGGGGCCACAGGAAAGACCCTCTCAAAAAGACCAAAAAAAATTATATATATTATATATTATATATATATATATTATATATATATTAACTGGGCTTGGTGGTGCACACCTTTAATTCCTAGCACTTTGGGAGGCAGAGGCAGGCGGATCTTGTGAGTTCAAGGCCAGCCTGGTCTACAGAGTGAGTTCCAGGACAGCTGGGGCCACAGGAAGACCCTGTCTCAAAAAGCTATAATATATATATATATATATATATATATTTAAGATAAAAGAATTTTAAAAAGAAAAAGAAAAGTTTAACACAGCCTATGTGAGTGGGCAGTGAGTTTCCAAGAAGACATGGATTAGCAAATGAAATTCGTAGTACCAGGAATGAGATACCTCCCTATTATTTTGTCAGGGAGGACCCAGAGGCTCCCAAAACAACATAGGACATTGCTATTGCTCTCAGCTGCCCACCATAACTAGATGATAATGCCTATTGCTAAGAACATAGCATACTTTGGTTTCTAGACATATAGAATTCAAGCTGGAACCCACCTGAAAACTCTCTTTCTGCCAGCTAGCTTTCACACTGCTGGAAAGTGCTATCAGACTTCTGGGGATGAAAACACATCAGTAGTTTCCCAGAGCAAACTCTGGGAAAAAAAAATATATATGGTCTTTCTGATACCTGGTCTCCCTCTAGCCCCAGCTGGCCTGGAACTCACTATATAGACCAGGCTGGCCTTGAACTCAGAGAGAGATCTGCTTGCCTTCTTGCCTCCTGAGTGCTGGGTAGGAATCAAAAGTGTGTGCCACCATGCCCAACCTATATCTATATATACTATTATTATCTATACTAATTATATATACACTTATGTTACAAATCAAATCTAGACCCGTGCCCCCTCCCTCCTCCCCCCACCAGAGCTCATGCTTTCTGCTAAACATGTTTTTCATTTTTTCTCAGTCCTATTTAAAATTTCTTTTTTTTTATTTTTTTTTTTTTTTATAAGTTTTCTTCTTTTTTGTTGTTGTTGTTGTTCAATTATGATCACTCCAACTTCTGGACAAAAGCTCAAAGGAGGCCCTGCACAAGAAATACTTACAACTAGGTCATTGGCACTAGCATCACAGATGAGGGATATCATTTGTTTTGTTTTTCTGGGGCTGTGTTACTTCATTTAACATAATATCTTCTAGTTCCATCCATATTTAAAAAAGATAATTACATGTATTAAGATTCATTAAATACCTCTACATAGATTGTTTGTTCTTTATATAGTATAATTTAAATTCAATAAATACCTAGCACTTGGGAGGCAGAGGCAGGCGGATCTCTGTGAGTTCAAGGCCAGCCTGGTCTACATACTGAGCTCCAGGACAGCTGGGGCTACAGAGAAACCCTGTCTCCAAAAGACTAAATAAATAAATAAATAAATCAACAGTCAGAAAATATTTCAGAATGTGCCTTCAAAAGATAAACACTCTTAAAGAAATAAAACAGGGTCTGGAGAGGTGGCTTAGGTGTCATCATTTGCTGCTCTTATGGAGGACTTGGGTTCTATTTCCAACACCCGCTTTGCAGCTCACAATAGTCTATAACTGAAGTTCCAGGGTATCCAGTTCCCTCTCCTGGCCGACATGTGCACTACAGGCATGTGGTGCACTGAAACGTATGCAAATAAAGCACTCATACCTATAAAAAGAACGAGGCTGCAAAGATGGCTCACCACCAAAGAACACTGGCTGTTCTTGCAGAGGATCTGGGTTCAGTTCCCAGCACTCACATGGCAGCTAACAGCCATCTGTAACTTCAGTTGTAGGGGATCTGATGCCCTCTTCTTTCCTTCTCAGCCATTGCTTGAAACAGGTGAACTTGGGTACATAAAATAAAAATATATAAATTTAAACAACAAAGTCAAAACCCCCAACCCCCACCCCAGTGCTTTGAAGAAACTCTTTCTGTTCCTGATGTTGACAGTATGGTTCTAAGGCATCACGCCTGACCTGCTTCCCTAAGCTCCTGCCCTGAGCATTGTGTACTGCTCATAACTGGAAATTCTCCCTCACACAGCCCACTCAGGCTTTTCTGTTCTAGCTGCTGTTCTGGTCTCATCCTTTCCCTGTATGACCTGGCACTCGATGTTATTTGCAGCTGCACATGAAGAGATTCTAGGAGATGGCTATCCCTAGTCATTGTGGCTTGCTGTGGCCAGACATAGTTCTTCTCCCACCAGGAAAGGTGTATTGCTTATTTGTTCTCTCTCTCTCTCTCTCTCTCTCTCTCTCTCTCTCTCTCTCTCTCTCCTCACCACATAGACTATGCTGACCTCAGAATCACAAAGACCTGCCTGCCTCTGCCTCCCAAATGCAGGGATTAAAGGAACGTACCATTATGCATGATGAAAAAAAATGAAAACCTCCTTATCTTTCAACACTAGCACTAGATACTTTCAACCTTCTACTTTCTTTATAATCTTCCCAGCCAGGAGTTGTTTTCTCCTTTGGGATTTCATAAACCTTTGTTCTACCACTTTTTTTTGAGACAGGGTCTTGTGTAACCCAGGGTGGTCTAGAACCCTCTTCACAGGATGACATTGAAGTCCTGATTCCCCTGCCTCTGCCCACTAAGTGTGTACTACACCCAGCTGTGTTTTATTATATCTCTTCATAGCACTTATCTCTTTACAGGCTACACCCAACATTATTTGTGTATGAGCCTTTCCTTTTCTTTTTTTTTGCTTTTTCTTTTCCTTTTTTTCTTTTCTTTTGCTTTGGTTTGAGTCCGGGTCCCATGCATTCCAGGCTGGCCTCCCAAGAATGATGTTGAACTTTCAGTTCTCCTGGCTCCACCTCCCCAGTGCTGAGATTGCAGACATACACCACCATGCTTGGTTTTTATGCAAAACTGTAGATTGAACCGAGAGCCTTGTGCAGGCTACGCAAATACTCTACCAACCTACCTACCTTGTGTATAGGTCTCAACCTGCAGAATTCTTAGGAGGGGAGAGCCTATACCTAATCTCTTGATCTCCCAAAGCCCTTGACACAGTTTTTAGTCCAAAGTGATTATTCAGTAACTCTTGGCCAAGGGAGTGAAAAAATTCATGTGCTTATCTAATGGTTTGCTTTAATTCTGTGATGTTGCCCCAGAAAGACTGTGGACTTCAGGAGAGCAAGTACAACACTTCCCATAGTCCTGAAGCCTTTCATTCCAGTACAAATAACAAGGAGTCTATTTCCTACATTTCCTAAACGTGCATTGGATAGCATTTTTAAATTTGTACGTAATACTTTTCTTAAGAAAAGAGATTATTTCCTATTACATACAGAAAGTCTGCATGTGGTTAGATCGCAAATTAACTCCACTGGATGTTGTCATATGTGGTAATTGTCTGTTGAGCAAATAGCTGCTTTGCATGTTCTCATATGTGGTGATTGCATGTTGTTAACCTCCACTATCTAACAGAAGCCTGGTTCTAGCAGAAGAACCTGGTACACATAGGCTAAGCATAGACTTGATTGATTTAGACTAGGTATCCCTCCTAATTGTGGATAGGAGACTAGACTCCTAGGAGACTTCTAGGGAAGGCTTTGTCTCTGCTAAGAAGAACACACACGGATATAACATTGCATTAGTCACTTTAATCATTGCTGTGACAATATACATAACAAAAGGAACTTAAGAAGGGTTTATTATAGCTCACAGTACAGTCCGTCATGGTGGGAAAGTCATGTCAGGAGTGTGAGGCGGCTGGTCACATCCCATCTGCCACCAGGAGCCAGAGAGGAAAGCCAGTGCTCAACTTTTCTCATTTTCTTTTTTTAATTTTTTTTTTTTTTTAAATTTTTTTTTTTTTTTTTTTTATTTCTGTATGTGTATCAATGTTGTCTGCAGGCAAGTTTGTGGACCCGTGTTCGTGCAACGCCGCGGAGGTCAGAAGAGGGTCTCGGATTCCCCCTGAACTGGAGTTCTCCTGGGAATTGGGAGTTTTTCAGACGGTTCTCGCCGCCTTGTGGGTGCTGGGGTATTCGAACCCGGGTCCTCTGTTAAGAGAGGTCGGCGCTCTTAACGCCTAGGCCATCTCTTCCAGCCAACTTTTCTCATTTTTATTCAGTCCAGGACCCTAGCCCAGGGAATGGGAGGGCATAAAATATTTTGGGCAAAAGCAACTTAAGGAAGGGTATTTATTTTGGCTCACCATCTGTATAAGCAATCCAGAGAAGCAGGGAAGTTCTGGAGGCAGGAGTGTGGGGCGGCCGGT